>CM038795.1:279668501-279899265 GCA_021764765.1 Vicia sativa
ATACCTCAATTGATATAATATGCATTATGACTGTGGAACTAGACGTGAACGCATCGGGGAGATTCCGGCAAGGGGTTTGTTATATAAAGGAATAGATGGAGCACCCTAAATATATATGGTTATCCATAGCTTTATATATGAACACGCTTGATATGTTTGTGTTTTAAATTGCTATTTCTATGATTAGGAAAGTTTCTTTGGATTAAGAAGGATAGATTATGTGGGATCCTAGGTTTTGTTATTATTGTGCTCGCAAAGATCATTGATCTTCGCATACATATCCTTTAATGGGAATCGAGCATTTGTAGTTCGGATCTAAAGGATCTATGGTTTGTTAGTTTTGAGGGAGAAAGAAATTTTGCTCGGCCAAGGATGAGACCTTGTGCCTACGATTCTCAAAAGGATATTAAGAAAGTCGTGAGCAATCGTAGTTCACTTATGCTAGTGGAAGCAACGAAATGTTATTAAGAGACAAAGATGAATGTCATCTTAATGAAAATGTATCTATTCTATTTCATCACATACATTTTTGGAAAGGTTGATTGATTGAAATCTTCGTCGTAGTTATAGGTGTTTTGCTTGAGTGTACAATCGTTACTACTTACGAGTTTAGAAAGATGTTTGAAAAAGATGATTGAATCTTTTAATTGTAAGCATTGTGTTTTGGTTGAGTGTACAAGCTGCTACTACCTCTACATTAAAAGATGTTTTGTTTGAAAGAGTAATGAAAAAGATTTGATTGTATGTGATGATGATGAGATACTTCTTCCATAGAGATGATAAACGCTCAATCTCGAGGAGAAATTGATTGATTAAAGGGATGCTTTTAAGAAGCCCATGGGTCCTTGTATTGTAAACCCAAGAGGAGGCATTCCGAGGGTCATCGAGGGTCATCGAGGGTCCTTGTATGAAGCTCAAGAGGAATATAAGGTATTGCTGGCTTTGGCTTTAAGAGGGATTTCACGGAAACCATCCTCTTAGGATTAAGAGCAATTTCAGAAATTATACTCGGGTTCTATCCTAGCTGGTGATTCTTTGTATTGAAGCCCAATAGGAGGCTATTAAGAGATTTCCTCTCTTTCTTGTTTGATGCCCAAGAGAAGGCTAAACTCAATGAGGAGTTCTTGAACGAAGCCCAAGAGGAGGTGACCTCATCAGGAGTGTTGTCTTATATGAAGTTTATGAGGCTAAACTCGATGAATGAGTTTTTTATATGAAGCCCTAAGAGGAGGCTAAACTCAGATGAAATGAGTTACCTTGTACAAAGCCCAAGAGGAGGCTAACTCTATGGGAGCCTAGTGGTTAGACTAGTTGTTATGTTATAACTAGACATTGTATAAACAAATGTATGACGCTTATCTCATTGGAGTTTATGAAGGAAATATAAACAAATACATGTAAGAGTTTATTTACAAGAGTATATGAAGGAAATATAAACAAATGTGTGTAAACGAACGCTTGAACGCAGCGTAACTTGATTATTTACAAGTTTCAAGGTGTACAAGGAATGAATATGTACACGAATGAGTGTATATGCAAGTAAATATGTATGTACATAGGAGGGTTGGTACTTACAGTAAGGAGGCCCATTGTTTAACAAAGTAGCCACCGAATAATGCTCCTTTTAATACCAATGGTATTTAGTGTATATACAAGCGAAACGAAAACAAACGGACGAAGTTTGTCTGTGCTTGAGTATTTACAAAGGACGTCTGTGTTATGTACAAGTAAAAATTATTATGTACATAAAATAAGTTGATATGTACAAGGAAATATGTATGTACATAAAAAGAATTTTGGGACTTTGTTGCACCCTAAAATTTGCCCTCCTATCTCGGTTGTATCTGGTTTAGGCTTCGCATTTATCATAACACTCACATGCATTCATATCACTGGGTTTATGGTTACGGATTGGATTTGATTCCCAAAGATTTCCCTGTTGAGCAGAAGAGGCGTGGTGCTTTCAACCAATTTGGGATATTTGAAAACGACGAGGTTAATATTAATCTTATCCGCTCATATCTCCGGATTTGCGGGCTTGATGTTCGATTGTTGAATTGAACGGTCTATTCTTGATGAAGCTACGGAAGTTTGGTTATTTTGCTGTTGTTTACCTCCTGATTCAGGAGATCAATTCATCACGAGTTTGGGTTTTGCTGTTGTTTCGAGTTCATTGTTCGAGATATAAAAGGGTGGATTATGATTATCCGATTATTGATCAACAATTCAAGTTCTAGTGCATTTGGTTTGCTCATCAACTTTGTTCGCTTCTAACAATAGTTGGTATATGGTGTGAAAATATTCGCCCGTGAGGGTCTGCTTTGCAAGATTTAAGGATGTCCAACCGCCGCATGTCGAGATCTTTTCCCCGCCACGCTCATCGCCACAAGATTCGTGGCATTCTATGAAAGAACTAGAAGCCTTTGGAATCGCTTGGTTCCGAGTCTTACTCCACTACTGAATATGGTTCGATTTGGAAATGCGTTGTAATTCCATTAATTTCAAGTGGAATCTATCGATTAATTCCTAAAATAAAATCGCCAGTTGACTAAGGTTTTGATCGAGTTTTATTTGAAACTTCAAGTAGCGAAAAGGTCTGAATTTCTACGAGAATGGATAAAATGGAAACTTTGGGTCGGAAATTCAAATGGGATTAATGTAATTACAAGATAACTTGATTTCAAGTTTTTTATCACAAATTCAAAGCTTTTATAATGTGCATTATTGAGCTCAAGGAGGATTTAGGAAATTGAATACATATTCAAATTTCATACATAAGTTCTCTTAAGACCTCATTCTTTTTTAGAATTTGAATCAAGATCGTATATGGCAATTTTTCTCAAGGATCTAAAATACAACAATCACGCACACGCCGCTTGATTCATGAATACGGATGGAATGGTGGATTTGATTTGGATTTAGGCGCATATTTTAAGTTAACATTTCGACTTAGTATCGCTCTAACCAAAGTAATTTTGGTTCATGACAAATTTGTTGGAATGTTTGGTTCGGCATGAATTTTCAACTTCCATGTACAATTGCTACAACGATTGAAAATCACATTGGTAAAAGCTAAAGACTCTTGTTGATACATAGTTCTCAAATTTTGCATTCATGAAGAATTCAAGAGTTTCACATTTCTCCAAAGCTTTTTATTGTACAAGGATACAAGAACAAACCAAGTCTAGATACATATGTTACAATTCATCCTATCTTAAAATACAAGTTACAAAGTCCCTACAATGCTAGTATTTTCTAAACTATATGTGGATTTTTTTTCAAGTTGCCAATGTCTTCATAAGCGTGTCTTGACTGCTCGAGCTGCCCATTCCTCCAAGCCTCCTTTATCGCTCTTCCAAACTCGTAGTATTTCTCATGTTCATGAAACAAAAAACTCGGTTAGCAATCAATGGACAGTGAATAATACAAGACAATGACGCTTTATCTCATCATTAGGATCTTGAATCAAAGGTGCAAAGGTTTGATCATTCAAAACCAAGGCCTCATATACAAATCATTGGTTATAAACTCACTATTGCAACCTCAAGGGTACCCTTGGTTCACAATAGAGGTGTGAAGATGAGGAAAAGGCTGAAACAGCTTGGCACGATTGTCAGAACTTTACATGTATAGCAAGGGTAGACACTTTTAAGGAAAATTTTACCATACATAGCATCCAACAGCCAAAGATATCAAAACAAATGATGTAATAATAATACTAACAACACAAGATTTCAAAATGTATCTAAAAATATAACATTATCACCCAATAACAAGATTTTGAAAGCCCAACAAGTATCTCGTGAAGCCTTGTTTCTCAAAGAATCAAGAACCAAAACCTAAAGTAATCGACAAGATATAAACATTAAGTTTATAACCAAGAAAACACTGCTCAAAACCCTAGCCGAAGTTCACAAGCAAGAAACCCTAGCCGCATACTAAACACAATAAGCCAAAACCAAATTGAGATTCAATAAGCCAAAACCCGTAATCGATATTGAAAACTCATCATTTTCCGTAAAATAAATCCTTCGTAAATTGAAATAGCCGTAAAGCAAAGATTCAAAGGTAATACCCGATTGGAGGAAGAGAAGGAGGTTATGAACCACCATGCCGCCGTCCTTTCTTTTCTCCTCTCGCTTCTTTACTTTTTCCGCAATCATCACCATCACCATCACGCTTAGCGGTTTAGGTTATAGTTCCGATCCGCAAACAACAAACCAACAAGATTCGTAAAACCCGTAAAATCGGTAACAACAAGAGTAATAGAAACGGGATGAGAGGCGGTGAGTTCGAGCGAGAGCGTAGATCGCGAGCGACGATCGTGAGGACGAGAGAAACCAAGAGCAGTAACGAAATCGCAACAGAGAAATCGGAGCGGCCGTGAGAGAGTGGCGACAAGAGAGTTCGAACGATGAGAAATCGCCGGAGAACATAGAGACGAGAGCGGCGGCAGAGCATGCAAGGAGCAATGAGAGTTTGAGAGAGATGGATGAGAGATCGTGTGAGTAGGAGAGAATGAGATGTAAACTGATTTTCTTTATTTTATTTTTTTATAAAATATAAGTTTAAGTTAGTATTAGTTTAATCTAATTAGGATTAGTTCCCTTAGTTTATTTTATTAACGTTATAATAAATGGTTTAGGTTAATATTAGCTTAATACCTTTAGTTTTGTGATGTTTTAAATTAACTAATAGGTTAGTAAAAATATGATTTAAATAATCAGTTTTTTTTAAGATATATTTGGTTTTTTTATTTATTTATTTAAAACAAAGTTGACCTATAGTGGTATGATGATGTGTTTATTCAGACGGTGACACTTGTCACCGTCTCGTGGTCTGTTCGAACCGATGCGTGTATATGTATGATAAGCAATCTTGCACCCTCCTCTGACAACCATAGATCTGCTCAAAAATATCTAATGCTCCGAGTGGTGGACCACACTTTCTTTCCATGGAGCTTCTACACAAGATCCAGCAAAGATTGCTTTTGGGCTTGGGCTTGATTGTTTTCACACCCTCCGCTTTAAAGCTTCAAACAGCCCATCTCTAAACTTCTCTTTAAAATTCAATATATTGCAAGTTTTTTTTATGTAATAATGTATTAAATAATATTTTGGCATATGGTAGTTTTTATTTGTTGAATTACCAATTAAATTGTTAATTGATTTTTCATCAAGTAAAAGAATATCTATACTAATAATTATTTAAATTCGATATTGTATTGTGTGTTAATTTATTTTCTTTATTTATCCGCTATTACATTGTCCGCTGCATTATTTCACGATTGTACACCCGCCTCACATTAATATAAAACAACAATGCCTCCGCTCTCTCTCATTTTTGGTTACCCACACCAAATTCCTAAGGGTCTCATGGTTGGGATGGCATGGCCATCCTCACGAGGTTAATTAAGGCCCTCGTTGCCTCGATTAATCATAACCCAAAAATAATTGGTCCATATACCAATCACCATGCACTGTGGTCTCATGATTAATCAAGTCCATATACTTGGTTAACCATAACCCTAATGTCATTTCTCTACGTCCAACGCAATTTTCAAAATAGTGTTATGGTACTTAATTAAATTGTTAGAGGTTCGCCAACGATTTAATTAAAAATGTAAAGTATTTGGGCCATTAGAGGAAACCCAATGACTCAATACTTTATTCCATACACTTGAACATTTAAAACACTTTCAAATTAAATTAATTAATTGAAGTTGTTTTCAAAATCAATTTTTCTACAAAACAAAAAACATAGTAATATGGAATTTAATTAAATTGTTAGAGGTTCGCCTGACGATTTAATTAAAATATAAAGTATTTGGGCCATTAGAGGGTAAACCCAATGACTTAAATACTTTATCCCATAACACTTAATAAAAGTGAACTTTGTTTCACCTCACTCCTCATAATAAAGATTTTGATGAGAGAAGATCGGTTGACCTCAATCACCAATCTCGAGTATCGAATCGTTAGAGGATATCCCGACGCTTTGGTACTTGTCATCCAATTAAAACCAATTCAACCCATTCAAATCCTTTTTCGCCATGCGATTATCAAAAATCAAAACATTTCTTCTAAAATCAACACAACCAATCCAAGACATTTTCAACAAGAACTACGGAGTTTTGACTTTCCCATTGCACGAGGGAATACGTAGGCACGCTGTTTCAAACCGTGTCAAACTCAAAATAATAACAAACAAATCCTTCTTTCTTAAATTCATGGTTTAGAAATTAGCGATACACACACACAAACACATTTTGAACTAAATGGGTCCCATCGAGTACGATGGACGAAGGTGCTAATACCTTCCTTATGCGAACCGATTCCTAATCCATCCTTTTGGTCTTGTAGACCGCCTTATCCAATTTTTGTGGGTTTTATCTATATTTCGCTCTTTCTAGAACAAATAAAATTAGGTGGCGATTTCATTGTTTTGAAAATTCATTTTAAATGATGATTTTTTGAAAATCGAGTTGCTTCGGGCACTTCACGGGGAATCTTTTAAAACTTTTTGACTAAGCGAGTCAACCCTAGTTTGGTTCTTCGATGTTTGTGTGTTTGTTTATCGCTTTCTTTAAGCTTATCTATTGTTTATTTGCTTATTTTCCTCTATGCTTTATATATTAACTGTTGATATATTATTGTGATGGGAATTCATGGCATTGATACATAGATAAGCCCACTACCCGTGCTTCTAGGTCACCTTTAGGAATAGAGGGGTTGCGAGCCTAGGTCCACTTGACTCCATTGTCTTGTTGGCCCGGCCAAGACTCCGCTTAGAGTTGGTTGTTTTAAGGAGGTCGTTGGTCTGCCAAGCAGCAGACATCAATCTTGGACAAATGACCTATAACTCTAAGTTTGTTCATGTTGTCCTAACCGAGACCAAACGCTCAAATGTCGGATTTGGAGCATCCCGTTAAGAGCCGTTGGGGTATACTTTACAAATACTATCGCCATGTAGGCCTCTCACGATGATAGTGTTTGTAAAAGGGATCCGAGACCCCAAGAAACATTTAGCCAAAAACATAAGATTAGCCTTACCCGGGAATCGTTGGTAGACGCCAAACCATGACCGCCGATCCTTGAACCAGCTTCTATTTAATTTGCAACATGCATTGCATACATTTGCACAAAACCATTTAGCATATAACTTTTATTTTCGTGGAACCTTATAGATTTTGTTGGTGCGAAGCGTAAAGGAAGAATGAATCCAACTCGGAAGATCGCTCCATGCCTCAAATTCAAAGAATCAAGTCAAAGTCGATAACTCAAAGTGAAAGAATTCACCACAGAGATCTTATTTTGGGAAAAGATTTGGGAACATCCTAGATCTTTTGACTACCAATGTGGACATGGAAGCTTTGATTGCTTCAAAGTACTATGATCCTCCTCCGATGCTTCACATTCCAAGACTTTCACTTGTTCCTACAATTGAAGAGTTCGAGAGAACCTTAATTGGCCTTGAAGGACGACACCCCTTTCCTCAACATAGGGAAGACCTCGATAAGGCTAAGGTAGTCTGCGCTTTGTTTCTTCCTAAGGGAGGTGGCACTGGATTACGTATAAAGGTATTCGAGGCGTAATTTGAAGATAAGTTGTTAAGTTTGAGTGTTCAAGACGATTGGCCGACTTTCACTCCATTCTTGCTTTGCTCATCTTTGGGGTGGTTTTGTTCCCAACTAATGAAATTGGTTACTTGAGCCCGCCTGCTATTGGCATATTCATGTCAAGAACCTCTGCTCGCACTGCTATCGATGTTCTTTACCATCTCCATGAGAGACATCAAGAAAGAGGGGTGGTTCTCGTGTTGTTCTCCATTGTTGTACTTATGGTTGACATCTCATATCCTCGAGAGGACCGTGGAGAAGATCCGAGAAACTTATCTTGGTCTCAAAATTGGCTTCACTAATACCGATGGTGTGATGTGGCATTCTCCAGTGTCGGGATTCGTTGATGTTATCACCACCGTGGTGGATATTCTAATGTTCCTTTGATTGGTCTATGGGTTGCATCAATTATAACCCAAGACTTGCAACAAGACAATTGGGGTATCCGATGGAGAATGAACCAAGGCCCGAGCACTTGAAAGTTTCATTGTACACGAGCTTGGTAAAAGGACCGCAACGAAGTATTGAAGATCCAAGAGCTTGGGGTCAAATCCATAGGGAAAGTCGAGAGTTAATCAAGAGGCGGAATTGATGGAAGGTCTTATCGCCAAGGGATGGAGAGAGTCCAAGAAGTCAAGTCGCTTACTTTGTGGAGGTACCTTGATCATCCCGAACCCAATCACCATGTGCCAATAGAGGAGAATATGAGGCTTCAGGAAATTATCGAAAGATGGAGGAGGAAAGATTGAGCTACAAAGCTCTAATTTCGATTTTCCTCGAGCTGAAAATTTGGAGGCTAACCTCAAAGAGGGAAAGAAGAGTTAGAGGAGAAGGATACAAATGAAAAGGATGAAGAGCTCCCGATGAGATGTTCTCAAAACTTGAGGAGGCTGCAGTGCGGACCTCCGTCGACAATTGAAGACCGCCAAAGATCAAAGGGTCAGCTTATCTAGATGAAGAAAAGGCCGTGAAGAAAAGAGAGCATTGAAAGCACGTCTCGAAGCAAAGATTTCAAATTAGAAGCTTCTCTAGCACGAACCAATAAAATGCTAGAGAATGAGATAACTGCAAAAGAAGAAGTCTGCATCGCCCGAGAATTGGAAGCAATCGAATTAGCTGAAAAGGTTCGAGAGCTGAACATTACGAGGGAAGAAAGAAATAGTAAAAGGGATGCTTACGAAAGCCTTAGAGAGCAATGCCAAGGTTGGATTGATGAGATCCAAAAGCTGAATCGTCTGTTAGATGAAAAGGATGAACTAGTGTCCTTTCTAGAAGAATGTAATGGGCATTTCTATTGAAGTACAAAGAAATGGTTGACATGTGTAACCGCTTGATTGTTGACGCATTTGAGACTCGTGTCGGCCCTAGAAGACCTCAAGGCAACCCGATACCTCCCGCTGTGAGTGATTTCTCTTCCTCCGTCAAGAGGCGTGAATGTGTTCAAGGCGGAAACTAGAGATTTGAAGCCTCGCCGTGACAACATTTCTAGTTTTTAGCCACTTATCTTATTTGAATATTTGAATCTAATTATTATTGTAATGATTTAAATTCCAAGATGAATTTTATTGCTCGTTTGAGCTTGAATATTTTGTAGCCACAACTAACAATTTGAGTTTCTATGAGATTTCGTTGAATTGCGCTTAATTAGTTTTTCCCTAATGTTTATTGTTAACTAACGAGTCTTCAAAGAGTCCCCGAAATAAAACGTATAAAAACATATCATTGGCATGCATGCATACTCCCATAGCATATCATACATAACAGTATCGAGACCACCATCTTACTGCTGCTGGTTTTCTTCTCCACGCACGAGACTACTGTGTTTGCTCATCGTTACCCGACAAGAAGTAACTTGAAGAAACTAATGGAGAAGATGGAAGCCGACATGGCCTCTAGGGACAAGAATGGATACTGTGACGGGCAATTGATGGAGATCATTCAAAACATGGCTCGCAACAAGAGGAGTTGAGAGCTCGTTGTGAGGCCCGCCGTGGTCGCCATCAAGAAGTTGCTCATGGAATGCTTTGTCCGAATTTAGAAGTCAACGCCGGTCTTGCTGATCTTGCCGACGATAACCAGTGCTGCTCAAACGGATCATGCCGCGTGGTTCCTCCGCCTACTCCCCACTGGCCGCCAATGACCGTAACTCGTGTTGGTGCCTCAACCAGAAGAAGGACTGCTCGATTCCGATTCTCAAAGATGATGAAGATAACTTTGAAGATTGGTTTTCCAATGTTGGGGAGCCAACCGTCGATAGAAGTCAAGATGCTCGAGGAGCGCATGCAAGCCTTCGAGAATCGTGGATGTTTTGGTTTCGGCATGACCAACTTGGGATTGGTTCAAGGAGTGAGGATTCCTCCAAAATTTAAAATCCCGTAGCCAAGTACAAGGGCAACTCTTGTCCTAAAACTCACTGAGGTACTACTTTAGGAGGATGTCCGCCTACACGGGACGAGAAGCTCTTGATGCATTTTTTCCAAGATAGTTTGACCGATGGACCATTGGATTGGTATATGGGCCTTGATTGCTCCCAAAGTAACTTGAGAGAGTTGGTTGTAGCTTTTGTTCAACACTATGGCTTTAACATCGATATGGCGCCTACGAGGACCCAGCTGCAAACTTAGCTCAAGAAAACCGAATCTTTCAAGGAGTACGCAAAGGTGGCGCGAGGTAGTCGCTAAAGTTCAACCCCAATGGTGGAACGAGAGATGGTGGAAATGTTTACCAAGACACTAGATGGGCCGATTATGCCTCTTGCACCGACCAAGATTTCACGACATGGTGATGTTTGGTGAAAGAATTGAGATGGGGATTGTTAGAAAGATCCAAGATGTTGGTACCGACAAGAATCAAGTTGGTGGCGCCAAGAAGGCTTTTGGTGGTTACCGTAGAAGAAAGAAGGCGAGTCAGCGACCGATGAGCGAAGAGGAAAGGAGAAGCCCGAGAATTTTGTCGCCAAGTTGTCGTCAGAATTATTCCCGCTTAGTGTTCCAAACAAGATGTTGTTCCAAGACAACCACCACCTAGACCCGTGAAGAAGTTTGATCCCTTGCCAATGTCTTATGCGATGTTTTTGCTCATTTGCAAAGTTTGAATATGATTGAGCTGCGACTTGAAGATTGACCCAGATAATTTGCCAAAATACTTTAATGCGAATGCTCGTTGCCTCTACTACTCCAATGCCTGTGGGCATTCTATTGAGAATTGTATCGCTTTCAAGTACAAAGTTCGAGTTTGCTAGACACCGAGGCAATCAACTTCGACCTCCTCCCACTCCTAATGTCATTCAAGACCCTTTACCTCCTCATGGTGGAAATGTCATAATGCAATTTGCAGGATGGAAGTTTGAACCGATAATGGATGTTATGATCCGACCACCCCGCTGTGGTGGATAAAGAAGCAATTGTTGTTGAAGGGAGATTTCCGGTTGTGATGACGGTTGTAACAATGCTTAATTCAAGTTGAAGGTTGGATAAGTTGAGAGGCGAGATTCAGTCCTGACATCAAGGGACTCTTCATCAGTAAAGAACTCGATATGAAGAATGATGAAGATGAGGTCGACGTGGTCACTATCCCCGCCACTTCTAGAAGGATTCCTGCTATAACCCCGTCGACTAAGAAACCTCCCGTGATTATCACTTTGCCGTGTCCAAGACCTACACTAGCGAAAAGGCCATCCCGTGGAATTATGGGTCCGAGTACTACCGTGACGGCAAGAAAGTGAATGTGGAGACTTTGAAGGAGGAAGTCCGAAAAAGAAGATTGAAGATTTGAGCCCAGCATGACATTGCGGAAGAAAGTCGGATTACCAAGTGGACGAATCTTCTCTCCACCCAATCTAGTTGAGAAAATCAAGCTTTGGCCAAGGCTAAAGCAAAAGGGAAAGGAGTCATGATTGGGGTGAGTCAACCAAAGATTCCAACCTGCTCGAGCCCCGATGACCAAAGATGTTGAAGAACCGATGAGGTATATAAGGAAGAGCGACAAGATAATCGACCACCGCGCCCGCCAAGATTTCTATCTTAGCTTTGTTGAGGATTCCGAGCCTCACCGCAACGCCTCGATGCAGCTGTTAGGAACTTCCTTCGCCCTCAAGAAATCTCGTTAACCAATTTGGAGGCATTGTGAACAATTTCGGCAAGTAATGGTCTCGGTTTCATCGATTGATTTACCTCCCGAGGGAAGGAAGCATAACAAAGCGCTACACGCTTCGTGGAGATAGCGAGAACTACTTATCCCGCAGGCTGTTGACACGGATCATCCTCAATGTTCTTCCAAAGTCTACTCTTGAAGTTGGATTATGAAGGTGTCAGCCGAGACCCGTGATCCGATAGTTAAGGCGCTTGATGGGTCAAGAGGTCGTTGTTTGGCGAGGTGGACCTGCCTATTAAGATAGGCCCCTGTGTTTTCGATACAACTTTTTTCGTCATGGATATCAATCCTCCCATCGTTGTTTGCTTGACGCCTCGATTCATGGGCTGGCCGTGACATCCACCTTGCACCAAAAGTGAAGTTCTTAATTAATGGAAAGGTGGTCACCATTTATGGTGAAGAAGATTATGTCGCACCATCCGAGCAACTTTCGATATGTTGAAGTGGAAGGAGAGATCCACGAAACTCCATGCCAAGCTTTTGAGGCGTACCGATAAGATCCCTTGCAAAAGGTGAAGTCTCCATGGCATCCTACAAGCAAGCTCAGCTATTGTCAAGTCAGACATCCTCAAGGGTGGGAAGAGTGCTAGAACTTCCTACCCGCACGGATAAGAGGGGTTTGGGTTTTGCTCCTGAATGAAGATCTCCGCTCCACCCCAAGTGAGCAAAGGGATGTCTCCTCCTCAAGTTTGTCAAAGGTGGAATCCAGATTGAAGATGTTGATGCCATTGATGGTGAAGCGGATGGTGACTATGATGTGGACAAGTGGATCTACCCAACTGCTCGTGACGTGAGCTTTCAAATTGGCTCGTGAAGATGTTGCCGTGGTTACCGCTTTGAAGAGTAATTTTCTTTTTATGTCATTCCATAATTCCTACGTTATGCCCAAGACGAGTGATCATGCTGTAGGCCACCATGTTTTTAACTTTCAAGTTTATCATTAATGAAGGACGCCCTTTTGCATTCAAATTTTTCTCTCTTTGTTTTTTCTTCACTTATTTCTTTTAAAGGTGACAATATCAAATTTTACTTTCTTTTTATACAAACCTTTTGTCTTTTCTTTTATTAAAAAAACTTAATTAAAAAATAATAATAAAAATAAAATTACCAATAACGCAGATGCGGTCCTTCGACGGACCCGGATTTTGTCGACGATGATTCCATTGTGGCTCATTATGATTTCAACGAACCGATTTATCAAGTCAAGAGGAAGCCAAGAGGACCTGAATTACCTCAAGAACTAGCCGGATGTTGAGGCAAGAGGAAAAGGTCATCCACCGCACCAAGAGGCTCTAGAAGTGGTCAATCTAGGAACCGAGGATGCTCGAAAGGAGGTCAAGATCGGCAGATTGAAGATGGAGTTAAGCAAAGCTTGTCGAAATGCTACATGAGTACGTAGACATCTTTGCTTGGTCTTATGAAGATATGCCCGTTAGATAATATCGTATGCACGAGTTGCCCTCAAAGAAGGCTGCCCACCGTAAAGCGTAAGTTCAGAACACATCCGTAAATGTCAAGGAAGATCAAAGAAGAGGTTCGTAAGATGGAAGCAGTGTTTCCTAAAGGTTGTTTCTTATCCCCATGGGTTGCAAACATTGTACCAAAGGTCAAGAAAGACGGCAAGGTAAGGATGTGTGTGATTATAGGGATCTAGTAGCTAGCCCTAAGGATGACTTCCTCTCCCGCACATCGACATTTTGGTCGATAATACGCTTCAAGCTAAAGTATTCTCCTTCATGGATGGTTTCTCCGCTACAACCGATTAAGATGGCGCCCAATGATATGGAGAAAACTACTTTCATTACACCGTGGGGACTTTCTCTACAAAGTGATGCCTTTCGGTTTGAAGAACGCAGGGCAACGACGTCAGCTATGGTCACTCTTTCATGATATGATGCATAAAGAGATTGAAGTCTACGGGATGATATGATTGCCAAGTCCCGCATGTAAGAAGAACACCGGTTCACTTGTTAAAATTGTTCGAAAGGTCGAGGAAGTTCAGCCGAGGTTGAACCCGAGTAAGTGCACCTTTGGGGTGAGATCGTGAAACTTTTAGGCTTTATTGTGAGCGAGAAAGGGATCGAGGTCGACCTCGCTAAGATAAAAGCGATACAAGAGATGCCGAGCCAAGGACAAAAGAAGTGCGAGGTTTCGGGAAGACCGAACCATCGCTAGGTTCATTTCCATCTCACACCCACCGTGAGCCCATTTTCAAGTCGTTAAGAAAGAATCCCACAACCAGGTGGAACGATGATTGCCTGCTCGACAAGATAAAGAGGTACCTACAAGAACCTCCAATTCTCTCACCCGTGGAAGGTGACTGCTGATTATGTACTTGACCGTGTTGAGAATTCCATACGTGTGCTCGGTCAACATGATGAGACAAAGTAAAAGAGCACGCCATATACTATTTGAGCAAGAAGTTCACTGTAATGTGAATCGAGGTATTCATTATTGAAAAGACTTGTTGCAAGACTCGCATGGGCAGCAAAACGACTCGCATAAAGACATGCCGACTCACACTACTTTCGATCTCTAAATGGACCCGATAAAGTATATCTTTGAGAAGCCAGCCTCAGAAGGATAGCCCGTGGCAAATGATCCCGATGTAATATGATATCCAATACACTACTCGTAGGCTATCAAAGGTAGTGTGGTGGCGACTATCTCGCCAAGAACCATTAGATGATGACTATCACCGATGAAGTTTGAGTTCCCGATGAAGACATTATGTATATCGAGATTGTAACATTCCAGTGGCTCGAAGAGGACCCGAGCTCGGCTCATGGACAATGGCATTCGATGGAGCCTCAAATGCACTAGGAAATGGTGTTGGCGCCATTATCACTTCTCGACAGTTTTCATATTCCATTCACCGTAACTGCTTTCGATTGCACCAATAATGTGGCCGAGTACGAAGCTTGTATTTTGGATTGAAGCGCCATTGACCTAAGAATCAAAATCTTAGCAAGATATGGAGATTCCGCTTGGTAATTAGTCAAATCAAGGGGATGGGAGACTCGCCATCCGAATTTGATTCCATACCGAGACCATGTCTTGAAGTTGATCCCTTATTTCGACGAGATCACTTTTGATCACATCCCAAGGAGGAGAACATTTGGCGATGCTTTGGCTACTCGTCATCCATGTTTAAGGTCGATGGGCGAATGATGCCCCGCCTATCACTATAACGAGGTTGGATGAGCCCTGCTCGCTATGAAGTGTAAGGTGAAGTGATGAAAACCTTGGTTCTATGACATCAAAAGGTATCTCGAGACGAAGAATACCCCGATGATGCCTCCATCGTTGATAAGAAGGCCCCGCAAGTACCGGCCAAATTTTTCCTCAACGGCGTGTGTGTTGTACAAAAGGAACTATGACTGCTTTGCTGATGCGGATGACACGAAGCAAATAAGATTATAGAAGAAATTCATGAAGGCTCATTCGGACGATTCTAGTGGACACACCATGGCCAAGAAGATCTTGAGAGCAGGCTATTATTGGTCCACCATGGAGAACGATCGCTACAACCATGCTAAAACATGTTACAAATGTCAAATCTATCGATAAGATGCATGTGCCACCTTCTTCATTAAATGTTTTGACTTCTCCATGGCCTTCGCAATGTGGGCATTGATATGATTGGAGAAATTAAGCCCACCGCTTCTAATGGACATCGATTCATCCTTGTTGCCATTGACTACTTTACCAAATGGGTCGAGGCAAAGATCTTATGCTCGTGTCACTAGACAAGTGGTCACATCGCTTCATCAAGCATAATATCATTTGTCGCTACGGGTTCCCGAGAAGATCATTACCGATAATGGCTCAATCTCAACAACAAAATGATGAAAGAGTTGTGCGACGATTTCAAGATAAAACATCATAACTCTTCTCCATACCGTCCAAAATGAATGGTGCCGTGGAGGCGGCAAACAAGAATATCAAGAAGATTGTATGTAAGATGGTTATCACTTACAAGGATTGGCACGAGATGTTGCCATTTGCCTTGCACGGCTATCGCACTTCAATACGCACGCCAACAGGGCAACTCCTTCTCCTTGGTATACGGTATGGAAGCCCCACCGTAGAAGTTGAAATCCTTCCTTAAGGATTTTAACAGATGTGCAACTCGATGAAGTCAATGGATTCAAAATGATTGACCAATTGAATCTCATCGACGAGAAGAGATTGACACTATTTGTCATGGACAGCTATACCGTAAGCGTATGAAAAGGCTTTGACAAGAAAGTGTGTCCTGAATTTCCAAGTCAGTGACCTTGGTCGAAAAGAATTTTGCCTCCTAATAGTACCGACGCCGGGCAAGTGGGCTCCAAATTATGAAGGACCGATGTTGTGAAGAAAGTTTTCTGAGGAGCTATGTTGCTCGCGACTATGGATGGAGAAGATTTCCTCACCCGATCAATGCGTATGTAGTCAAAAATACTGTGAAAAAAGAGACCCGTTAGGTCGATCGCCTAAGCAAAATAGGGCATCCCGACGAACCAAGAAGTTCGGGCAAAAGTTAGGATAAATATAAAAGATTGTACACCCGCAAGTCGAAACCCGAAAGGGCGGCTTGGGCAAAAAGGGTATCCTGTGGATTGAAACCCGAAAGGGCGGTCCAGTAAAAATTAGGGATTCAAGGCGAACAACTATAACTGCACGACACTGCTTGGGTCGCTTTTTACAATAACTTGATAATCCGTAGATGGAGGGTCACTAATCGAGCACTTTCTGTTGACGGCTCGATATGAAGGGATGTTGAAGTTGTGAAGAGCATGGCGGATTCGTGATTCGACAAAATCCATGATTTTTATTGTCACCTTTCTTTAACTTTGATGTATAAGCAATTGCCTCTTTCGTGATTTGCTTTTGATGTAAATGCTCATTTACGCTAATCAATCAATAAAATTACCTTCATCCAAACTGTTTTTCTATCATTTATTTGCCTTATTTTCATGTATTTTAACTGCTTTGTTTGCAAAACGACGTCCGATATTTTTAATAAACTTCGATATAAAACATCGCTCAACGCTGGCATAATTTCCGGGTTATTCGGAATTTCGGTACACCACATTAACGATTGAAACAGCTTGATCTCAGAAAGCGTAATTACTTGTTATGTCTTCTGCTTTACATTTTCAATTATGCTAACCATGTGCATGGGCTTCGTCAACCGACAAGGTTTTCTTCCAACAAGAGTTATCTATGGCATATGTGTGCCCTCAAATGTTATCACTCTTTCGTCGTCGCGGAAGATCGCAAAGAGCGGTCTACACCAGCAAGATCACTTTCCAAAGCCCACTTGTGCCAGAAGACGTTGTCGACCCCTCTTAGGCTAGAGCTCGAAATCAGGAACTCTACGCAATACGATTGTCATCCCAGATGAACGATAATCTCCAGGAGTTACTTCCCCAGTGATGCTAACCATTGAAAGATGATACTTCCATTCCACAATCCCCCCTATCAGGGTCCAGACTATCATCTCTTTGATGAAGACCAGATGTTTGTATTCAATTCATGGATGGTTGATGTTCCCTCGGCAGCTCACAATTGCCTTTAGTCCTGGATGAATAATTAAAGCATGCATCATTGCATTGCATAGCATCCAAAAATGCGTAGCATTTCCATTGATATGGAGCATTACGCTAAAAAATAATAATCTCAAACATGCATCTAAGCATAGGCCAGATTAATGTGTTTCTCGAGTACCTTTTGCGTCTCCGAAGAGAAGTTTATCCATAAAAAATCCCCAAGTGGTATTCCCAGTCAGAGTTCCCTCAAGAAATTCTTCTTGTTGTTATCTGCATTTTTTTGACCCAGTGTCAATCTCCTACGTTATTCAAATTCAATTTATTTACCAAGCGTCTTGCTTTTTGCAAATTCTTATTTTGGTATTCTTACCCGTGTTTGTCTCTCTGCTAGAGTGAGTAAGAGTTGGTGTCTAACCTTTCTTGCTTCTCAATTATTTGAGTATCCATACTTGGTGTGTGGTAATTCATATATTGCCACTTGAAGAATTACACCCCGCCTCCCGAGGGATATTGTATTTTTGCACATTTGCAACCTTTAAAGTCCAACATAGTTTGGCAATCCTTGCTAGAGTCCCTTTGTTTGGCCTTTTTCCCGTGAATTGCCTTTAATCGACAATTTTACCATTACATATATCTTCTCCCAAGGAGTCTGCTCCACGGTCTCATTCTCATGCATGTCCATAATATCCTTATATTATTCATATGCCCTATATGTGTTCAATATCCTTACCGAACATGTATATTCGATCTTTATGTGTCCAATATTCTTACCGGCATGTATATTCAAACTTTTGTTAGAGTCGCCGGCCGGCCTCTTTCCAAGTATGTCTAATATCCTTACCGACATATGCTCTATATGTGTTCAATATCCTTACCGAACATGTATATTCGATCTTTATGTGTCCAATATTCTTACCGTGCATGTATACTCAAACCTTTGTTAGAGTCGTTTTCGGTCGGTCTTTCCAAAGGTATGTCTAATATCCTTACCGATATATGCTCTATATGTGTTCAATATTCTTACCGAGCACGATATTCGATCTTTATGTGTCCAATATCCTTACGGCATGTATATCTCGAACTCTTTGTTAGAGTCGCCTTCTCGGCTCTTTCCCCAGATATGTCTAATATCCTTACCCATATGCTCTATATGTGTTCAATATTCTTACCGAGCACGTATATTCGATCTTTATGTGTCCAATATCCTTACCGGGCATGTATATCTCGAAACTCTTTGTTAGAGTCGTCTTCGGTCGGTCTCTTTCCTGTATATGTCTAATATCCTTACCTGACATATGTTATCTATATGTGTTCAATATCCTTACCGAACATGTATATTCGATCCTTACATGTCCAATATCCTTACCGGGCATGTATATCTCGAAACTTTTTGTTAGAGTCGTCTTCGGTCGGTCTCTTTCCAGTGTATGTCTAATATCCTTACTTGACATACCAAAGACTTTTGTTCCTAATCCCATTGTTCACAAAAATCACAAAAATAGAAAAGTCAAAATTATCAAAAAAATGCAAAATATTTCCACTTGTTCTTCGAGCTAAATTTTTGTTTTGTATTTAATTTCTCCTACCTTGAAAGTTCAAAAGGCTAACGCCAATTTCACTTTCAGGTTTAAGACGATTAAATAGGGGCAACTGTTGCACCCTAAAATTTGCCCTCCTATCTCGGTTGTATCTGGTTTAGGCTTCGCATTTATCATAACACTCACATGCATTCATATCACTGGGTTTATGGTTACGGATTGGATTTGATTCCCAAAGATTTCCCTGTTGAGCAGAAGAGGCGTGGATCTTTCAACCAATTTGGGATATTTGAAAACGACGAGGTTAATATTAAATCTTATCCGTTCATATCTCTGGATTTGCGGGGCTTGATGTTCGATTGTTGAATTGAACGGTCTATTCTTGATGAAGCTACGGAAGTTTGGTTATTTTGCTGTTGTTTACCTCCTGATTCAGGAGATCAATTCATCACGAGTTTGGGTTTTGCTGTTGTTTCGAGTTCATTGTTCGAGATATAAAAGGGTGGATTATGATTATTCGATTATTGATCAACAATTCAAGTTCTAGTGCATTTGGTTTGCTCATCAACTTTGTTCGTTCTTAACAATAGTTGGTATATGGCGTGTGTGAAAATATTCGTCCAGAGGGTCTGTTTGCAAGATTTAAGGATGTCCAAACTGCCGCATGTTGAGATCTTTTCCGTCACGCTCATCGCTCACAAGATTCTGTGGCATTCTATGAAAGAACTAGAAGCCTTTTGAATTCGCTTGGTTCCGAGTCTTACTCCACTATCGAATATGGTTCGATTTGGAAATGCGTTGTAATTCCATTAATTTCAAGTGGAATCTATCGATTAATTCCAAAATAAAATCGCAGTTGACTAAGGTTTTGATCAGAGTTTTATTTGAAACTTCAAGTAGCTTAAAAGGTCTGAATTTCTGAATGGATAAAATGGAAACTTTGTGGCCGGAAATTCAAATGGGATTAATGTAATTACAAGATAACTTGATTTCAAGTTTCTTTTATCACAAATTCAAAGCTTTTATAATGTGCATTATTGAGCTCAAGGAGGATTTAGGAAATTGAATACATATTCAAATTTCATACATAAGTTCTCTTAAGACCTCATTCTTTTTTAGAATTTGAATCAAGATCGTATATGGCAATTTTTCTCAAGGATCTAAAATACAACAATCACGTTACTACGCCGCTTGATTCATGAATACGGATGGGAATGGTGGATTTGATTTGGATTTAGGCATATTTTAAGTTAACATTTCGACTTAGTATCGCCTAACCAAAGTAATTTTGGTTCATGACAAATTTGTTGGAATGTTTGGTTCGCATGAATTTTCAACTTCCATGTACAATTGCTACAACGATTGAAAATCACATTGGTAAAAGCTAAAGACTCTTGTTGATACATAGTTCTCAAATTTTGCATTCATGAAGAATTCAAGAGTTTCACATTTCTCCAAAGCTTTTTATTGTACAAGGATACAAGAACAAACCAAGTCTAGATACATATGTTACAATTCATCCTATCTTAAAATACAAGTTACAAAGTCCCTACAATGCTAGTATTTTCTAAACTATATGTGGATTTTTTTCGTTGCCAATGTCTTCATAAGCGTGTCTTGACTTCGTGCTCGAGCCGCTCCATTCCTCCAAGCCTCCCTTTATCGCTCTTCCAAACTCGTAGTATTTCTCATGTTCATGAAACAACAAAAACTCGGTTAGCAATCAATGGACAGCAGAATAATACAAGACAATGCAATCGCTTTATCTCATCATTAGGATCTTTTTGGAATCAGTTGCAAAGGTTTGATCATTCAAAACCAAGGCCTCATATACAAATCATTATTATAAACTCACTATTGCAACCAAGGGTGTACCCTTGGTTCACAATAGGAGGTGTGGAAAGAAGATGAGGAAAAGTAAATGCTTTGGCATGACAAAGGTCAGAATCTTTACATGTGGCAGCAAGGGTAGACACTTTTAAGGAAAATTTTACCATACATAGCATCCAACAGCCAAGATATCAAAACAAATGATGTAATAATAATACTAACACCAAAGATTTCAAAATGTATCGAAAATATAACATTATCACCTAATAACAAGATTTTGAAAGCCCAACAAGTATCTGGTGAAGCCTTGTTTCTCAAAGAATCAGAAGAACCAAAACCCTAAAGCAACTGACAGTATATAAACATTAAGTTTATAACCAAGAAAAAACACTGTTCAAACCCTAGCCGAAAGTTCACAAGCAAGAAACCCTAGCCGCATACTAAACACCATAAGCCAAAACCAAATTGAGATTCAATAAGCCAAAAACCCAGAACGATATTGAAAACTCATCATTTTCCAGAAAAATAAATCCTTCAGAAATTCGAAATAGCCAGAAAGCAAAGATTCGAAAGGTAATACCCGATTGAGGAAGAGAAGGAGGTTGAACCACCATGGCCGCCGTCCTTCCTTCTTTCTCCTCTCTCGCTTTCTTTACTTTTCCGCGAATCATCACCATCACCATCACGCTTAGCGGTTTAGGTTATAGTTCCGATCTGCAAACAACAAAACCGAACAGTATTCAGAAAACCCAGAAAATCGGTAACAACAAGAGTAATAGAAACGGGGATGAGAGGCGAAGCCACGGTGAGTTCGAGAGCGGAGAGCCGTGAGATCGCGAGCGACGATCGTCGGAGGAGAGAAACCAAGAGCAAGAACGAAATCGCAATGAGAAATCGGAGCGGCCGAGAGAGTGGCGACAAGAGAGTTCGAACGATGAGAAATCACGAGAACATAGAGACGAGAGCGGCAGAGCATGCAAGGAGCAATGAGAGTTTGAGAGAGATGGATGAGAGATCGTGTAGTAGAGAGAATGAGAGATGTAAACCGATTTTCTTTTATTTTATTTTTTATAAAATATAAGTTTAAGTTAGTATTAGTTTAATCTAATTAGGATTAGTTCCTTAGTTTATTTTATTAACGTTATAATAAATGGTTTAGGTTAATATTAGCTTAATACCTTTAGTTTTGTGATGTTTTAAATTAACTAATAGGTTAGTAAAATATGATTTAAATAATCGCTTTTTTAAGATATATTTGGTTTTTTATTTATTTATTTAAAACAAAGTCAATTTATAGTGGAAAAGTATGATGTTAGTTTATTGCACGGTGACACTTGTCACCGCCTCAGGTGGTCTGCTCGAACCGATGCTGTATATGTATGATAAGCAATCTTGCACCTCCTCCACAACCATAGATCCGTTCAAAAATGATCTAATGCTCCGAGTGGTGGACCACACTTTCTTTCCATGGAGCTTCTACATAAGATCCAAAGAAGATTGCTGGGCTTGGGCTCGATTGTTGTTCACACCTCCTGCTTAAAGCTTCAAACAGCCCATCTCTAAACCTTCTTTTAAAATTCAATATATTGCAAGTTTTTTTTTTATGTAATAATGTATTAAATAATATTTTGGCATATGGTAGTTTTTTATTTGTTGAATTACCAATTAAATTGTTAATTGATTTTTCATCAAGTAAAAGAATATCTATACTAATAATTATTTAAATTCTGATATTGTATTGTGTGTTAATTTATTTTCTTTATTTATCCGCTATTACATTGTCCGCTTGCACGTTTATTTCGCGATTGTACACTCCGCTCTCACATTAATATAAAAACAACAATGCCTCCGCTATCTCTCTCATTTTTTTGGTTACCCACACCAAATTCCCTAAGGGTCTCATGGTTGGGGATGGGCATGGCCATCCTCACGAGGTTAATTAAGGCCCTCGTTGCCTCGATTAATCATAACCCGAAAAATAATTGGTCCATATACCAATCACCATGCACCAGGGTCTCATGATTAATCAAGTCCATATACTTGGTTAACCATAACCCGAATGTCATTTCTCTACGTCCAACGCCGCAATTTTCAAAATAGTGTTATGGTACTTAATTAAATTGTTAGAGGTTCGCCCAACGATTTAATTAAAAATGTAAAGTATTTGGGCCATTAGAGGGAAACCCAATGACTCGAATACTTTATTCCATACACTTGAACATTTAAAACACTTTCAAATTAAATTAATTAATTGAAGTCGTTTTCAAAAATCAATTTTTTCTACAAAAACAAAAAAAAACATAGTAATATGGAATTTAATTAAATTGTTAGAGGTTCGCCCGACGATTTAATTAAAATATAAAGTATTTGGGCCATTAGAGGGTAACCCAATGACTTAAATACTTTATCCCATAACACTTAATAAAAGTGAACTTTGTTTCACCTCACTCCTTTCATAATAAAGATTTTTGGATGAGAGAAGATCGGGTTGACCTCAATCACCAATCTCGAGTATCGAATCGTTAGAGGATATCCCGACGTTTTGGTACTTGTCATCCACAACTAAAACCAATTCAACCCATTCAAATCCTTTTTCGCTCATGCGATTATCAAAAAAATCAAAAACATTTCTTCTAAAATCAACACAACCAATCCAAGACATTTTCAACAAGAACTACGGAGTTTTGACTTTCCCATTGCACGAGGGAATACGTAGGCACGCGGTTTCGAAACCGTGTCAAACTCAAAATAATAACAAACAAATCCCGGTTTCTTCTTTCTTAAATTCATGGTTTAGAAATTAGCGATACACACACACAAACACATTTTGAACTAAATGGGTCCCATCGAGTACGATGGACGTAAGGGGTGCTAATACCTTCTCATGAACCGACTTTAATCCATCCTTTTTGGTCTTGTAGACCGCCTTATCCAATTTTTGTGGGTTTTATCTATATTTCCCCGTTCTTTCTAGAACGAATAAAATTAGGTGGCGATTTCATTGTTTTGAAAATTCATTTTAAATGATGATTTTTTTGAAAATCGAGTTGCTTCAGACTTACACCGTGAGGGAGGCCCATGATCGGTTAAGAAATTCGAGGAAAAACGAGTTCGGTTTTATCTTCAAATCGGATCGATCATGAAAAAAAAAAAGAGTGTAAGTTTGTTGAAAAGTTTTGAAAAGATTTTGAAAGTGTTTTTGAAAAGTGAGATATACTTACAAGAAGTTTGAAAAAGTTTCGGGCTTCGAAAGTTTGAAAGAAACGCCTTTGAAAGTGCTTTGAAAAGTACTCAAAACGTATCGTTTTCGGCTTGATAAAAATATAATCAAACGAAAGTATTTTTGAATTTTTTTTGGCATCATCATAAAATAGACATGTTAAATGACACGTAGTAAAAATCACCTCAAATGAGGAGTTTTGATTGGTTTTGAAAGAGTCAAAGTTTGAAAAAATATGACGAAAATAAAAGTTTATAAAATGGTCCCAAGGCTACTCAACCCGGACCATCGGGCAAGGCGCGCAAGGCAAAGTGTTAAGAGTGAGTGGCAATCATGGGCGGCAATACATCCATGTATTTATCTCAAACCATGTTATAATATTATAAACTTTATATTTGAATTTGAAAAAACGCGATCGCTGTTCTTCTTCCTCGATCCTTCTTCAAGCCCGCATCCTTCGCTTTCAATGAAATGGATGATGTAAATATCAAACTTGATCGAAATTGAACCAGAACATGATGATGTGGTTTAATTTCATTTATTTTAGTTTAACATGATTAAATTTCCGAATACACGAAGAACCCTAGTTCTTTAAAATCAAATTGAAATCGTAATGGACATAGATTCAAGCAATTAGTTTAGGGTTAATGATCGCGATGGTGCAAAACAAACGGCCAAGAGTTTTTGAACTGAAGTAAGAAATCAAGGAGTTCAAGTTGAGTCACTTACCTCTTGAAGTGAGATCGAAATCTTCAAAGGAGTCATATACTTGATGTTTAAGGATCATTGAGCACCAAAGAACCTTATGGAAGGTGTGAGGATGGTCTGCTTGCTCTGAAATTGCCTAGATCATTCCAACCAAGTCCACTTGCATATGCTTGAAATGAAACTCGAATCCGTGCTTGGAGGTGTTATAGTTCAAAAGTGATGGTTTGTATCACTCATATGAGATGTATGGATGATGTTTGAATGATCAAAACACAACTATCTCAAGCCAAATATCGCTTCAAGTTTAAGGCGCTTTTGTAAGTTTGGAAATATGAAAAGCAATTTGGTTTTAGTGATTCTTGTGTTGATTTTAAGTTTCAAACCAGTTACATATTGATTTTAAGACATGTTAGACACCAAATCTCTCATGGTTTTTCAAAAGTTTTGAAAAATGCAAGAATTCTCACTTTGCACTATGTTACTTGAAATTTAAGCAAGAAAAGAGAAAGCTTGTTTTGGCATAGCTTTGGTGTAGTTTCAAATGGCAAACATGACCTCTATTTATAGGTCAAAAAATCATATTATCAAGCAAAGAAGATTGGCTTGGATTTGGACAACTTGCCTTAGAGGGCAAGAAAGTCATTTTTACCATAAATGCAAAAGGTACCTTCCTTTTAACCATGGTTAAATTTAACTTGATCTTATCTACACATAATTACTTTCCATCTAATTTTTATCAGCTCTATCCTTCTTGGCTAGGTGGAAAGGCTTCTAGAAGGAAAGGCTAGGTGGAAAGGCTTTGAAGGTTGTACTTGAAAATCATGGCTTTTGGAGCTTTATGTTTCAAAATCAAAAGTATAGCTAGACACCATGGATTTGCAAGTTCTTGGACATTTTGGAAATCTTGTTTCATGGCTACAACTTTCATGTTTTGAGTTTTTTCAAATTCCAAATGGAACTATGTGAAAATTGCCATGAAAGTAGGAAAAATATAAAATTTTAACACTTGAAAATTTTCTAAGTGTTGAAAATTTTGACTTTTGTTGACTTTTCCAAATTTCTTGATTTTTATGATCATGATGGATCATTTGAAGTATTTTGATGATTGAAAAGTTTTATCTTGAAAAGTTGACCAAAAGTCAAAGTTTGACTTTTCAAGGTATGAAATTTCATCAGATAATCCAGAAATTGACTGATGATTTTTGTGAACTTCTGTGATGTTTTGAATCCAGAAATTAGGTCAACATGTTGTATTGAAGATATGAAGATCAATCTCCAAGCAAAAAAGTCATTCAATGATCAGAAAATCAGTAATTGCTTATCCTCGATAAAACCCTAATTGGTCGATCCTATAGATCATGAGGAAAAATGGATATCCAAGATCGAGGTTGATGATCTGACTAAGATATATCAATTTAAGTGAGTGAGACTCAAACCCTAATTGATTACCTCTTGAATCAGATGAAAAATTGATTAAACCCTAATTTTGACTTGTAGAAGCCACACCCGATTAATTCTATTCTGAACTGTTAGTGATGCAGTAATGCAAATGTAAGGTGGTATATTAGGTCAAAATTGGGTATGACAGATGCCCTATTTAAGTTTCTTTAACCTGAGATATGAAGATGGATATCTTCGTCTCGATAGGTGTGAAGAGACTTAAATATCAGAATACGCAAATTTTGGACCTAAGATACCAAAAATGCGAAAGATGCAAAAGTGATTGCAAAAAGATTCACCCAGGAGATATCAAAGAATGATATGGTGGGGAAAAAATTTGTGAGGATGACTCAATCTGTCTAAGAAAAGAGAATCCTGTTTGTTGGGAAACAAGCAATATGTTTCACTGGGAAAATAGATTCACAATGGATGTGAATATCTGTTTCACTTTGGGAAACAAAGAGATTACCTTCTGTCAGCCTTGTGACAATGTTTAAGGTAAGTGAAGATGATATTACCAATTATCAGCCTTGTGATAGTCTATGGTAATGAGTTTCGAAGATATTACCAATTATCAGCGAAGTGATAACTATAACAAGGTAATTCTTGAGAAAATTGTTGAGTATTCAGCTTTGTGAATAATAGAAAATGATGGAAACAGATCTCAAATGAGTTTCTATTTTCATAGTTACAATCTTGCCTGGGATCTTTCTTTCGAGGAGATGCGGCATTTTGATTGAAAAGACACGTTTTCTTTAGACGTAAAGACAACTGGGGATTTCTTAAACTTTCATGATTTGAACATGCCGAGAAGAACAACCGCTTATGACAAGTTTCAAATGAAAAGGAAATAAGCACCATATGATGAGGCTATTGCTTATTGTTTGCAGTAGATTTTTCTCGTGAAATCTAAACTCGAGTTGGTTTGAGATTTAGGTTCTATCCGAAATGAACCGAAAGAAACGGTCAATCAAGACTTTGTTCCCAATGAGGAATGATATCAGCTAGGGAATAGGAAAGAAAAATGTATTTTTCTCGCTTGGGATAATCCATCGAGAGATGACATACCCATACGAGTACATGTAACCTAAACCAAGATATAGAAGCAAACATTTGAGAAATGCAGAAATGCATTAATGATGCTATTATGTATGAATGATGAATGTTATGAATGTCATATGCATGCTGACGATACTTGACAAAGACAACAAAAGAGTATTTGGAAAAAGGACTACGTCCCAGTTTAAACAAATACTCAAAGAAAATCAGCATGGTGTGTAGACGCATCGATGATGAATCTGAGTTGCATGCTTTAAACTTTTCGGAAAAGGCAATTCATTGGCAACTTTGTTGGGAATTCTTTTTTGAGAAGAACACCGTCCTTTGATGATCTCTGCGGAGGAGAAGAAGACTTCTGTAGCAGTTGTTCTATCTTTCAGAGGTCGAAACACTCATGGAGAAGTTCCTTCTGTGTTTATAGTTCAAAGGAAAATTTCGCTTTTATTTCAAAATTTTGAAGTAAAAATTCATTTAAAACCTTTTTCTTTTAGTTGCAAAAGTGATTTTCAGAATAAAAAGCGTTATTTTGCAAAATAGAATAAAGCAAGAATTTCAAACAAATGGGCACAAGGCTCAAATTTTATTGATAGAATGGTAATCAGCCAAAGGCTTGATTCCATGAACTATTTACAAGAGTTGGAAATGATAATTTATTGGGAAAAGGCTACATTGAAAGCAATAACCACTATTATCCCTAACAACTTTGAATTCCACCTGTGCTTGTTGCTTCAGAAGATTTGATTGAAGATCCGTTGATGGAAGATTCTTCAGATTGACGAAGTACGGACTGATCGCAGTTACTTTGTCATTTTTTTGTATCCTTATTTTTTGCCTAGATTGCCTTTTTCAGGTTTTCAATCTACCAGGATAATTTCTGTTTATTGTCTCTAATTTTTGCCTGGACCGCCTTTTCAGGTTTTCAGTCCACCGAGACGCTCATTTTTGCCTAAGCCGCCCTTTTGGGGTTTTTGACTTACCGAGCTGTTCTTTTTTTTTAGACAAAGTATTTCTTGATTGCGTCTGCATTCACAGGATGCGGGAGTTCATCACCGTCCATGGTTGTGAGAGTCATAGCACCGCCAGAAAAGCCTCTTTTGACGATGTATGGGCCTTCGTAATTAGGAGTCCATTTTCCCCTAGAATCAGGTTGAAAAGACAGAATCTTTTTAAGCACGAGGTCGCCTTCTCGGAATTCACGAGGTCGGACCTTTTTGTCGAAAGCTTTCTTCATCCTTCTTTGATATAGTTGTCCGTGACACAGAGCGGTCAAGCTCTTTTCTTCGATTAAGTTCAGCTGGTCGTATCTGCTTTGACACCATTCGGCCTCAGATAACTTAGTTTCCATGAGAACTCTCATTGATGGAATCTCAACTTCTATGGGGAGCACTGCTTCCATGCCGTATACTAGAGAAAAAGGAGTTGCCCCTGTTGATGTGCGTACTGAAGTACGATACCCATGCAGAGCAAATGGCAGCATTTCGTTCCAGTCTTTGTAGGTGAGGACCATCTTCTGGACGATCTTCTTGATGTTCTTGTTGGCAGCTTCAACGGCGCCATTCATCTTTGACCGGTAAGGAGATGAGTTATGATGCTCGATCTTGAATTCCTCACACAGTTCTTTCATCATTTTGTTGTTCAAGTTCGATCCATTGTCCGTAATGATCTTACTTGGAACTCCATATCGGCAAATGAGGTTGTTCTTGATGAACCTCACAACCACTTGTCTTGTGACATTGGCGTAAGATGCTGCTTCAACCCATTTGGTGAAGTAATCAATAGCCACTAGAATGAAGCGATGTCCGTTGGACGCTTTTGGTTTGATCATCCCAATCATGTCGATGCCCCACATGGAGAAAGGCCACGGAGAAGAGAGAACGTTGAGTAGAGTTGGTGGCACGTGGATCTTATCGGCGTAGATCTGACACTTGTGACATCTCTTAACGTGTTTACAACAATCAGATTCCATTGTTATCCAATAGTAACCTGCTCTTAAGATCTTTCTGGACATTGCATGCCCATTTGAATGGGTTCCAAAGGACCCTTCATGCACTTCGTGGATTATCATGTCTGCTTCATGTCTGTCGACGCATCTGAGCAGGACCATGTCGAAGTTTCTTTTGTATAACACATCTTCATTTAGGAAGAAATTTCTAGAAAGCCTCCTTAGAGTTTTCCTATCTTTGTACGATGCCCCGAGTGGGTACTCCTGAGTTTGAAGGAAGCGTTTGATATCGTGGAACCACGGTTTATCATCGAAGACTGCTTCTGTTGTAAATACATATGCAGGTCTTTCAAGGCGTCTGATACGAATCTTAGGCTCATCATTCCAATTGTTGACTTTGAACATGGAAGATAAAGTAGCCAAGGCGTTTGCCATTCGATTTTGATCTCGAGGGATATGATGCAGTCCCACTTTGTTGAAGAAAGTCAACAAACGTCTTGCATAATCTCTGTAGGGAATCAAACCAAGATGATGAGTTTCATACTTGTCTTTGATTTGATTGATCACAAGGGCTGAATCTCCATATATGTCAAGGATCTTAATCCTCAAGTCGATGGCTTCTTCGATACCCATGATACAAGCTTCATATTCTGCGATGTTGTTGGTGCAATCAAATAACAATCTGGCGGAAAACGGGATATGAGAACCCTCGGGGGTGATGATGACTGCCCCAATTCCATTGCCAAAGATATTAACTGTTCCATCAAAGATTAAGCCCCATCTAGATTCTGGATCAGGACCTTCTTCAGGTAGCGGTTCGTCACAATCCTTCATCTTTAAGTACATAACATCCTCGTCAGGGAAGTCAAACTTGAGAGATTGGTATTCGTTGATCGGTTGATAAGCCAAGTGATCGGCGAGAATGCTTCCTTTGACCGCTTTTTGGGCACGGTATTGGATGTCATATTCGGATAATAGCATCTGCCATCGAGCAATTCTTCCTGTTAAGGTAGGCTTCTCAAAGACGTACTTGATTGGATCCATTTTGGAGATTAACCAAGTTGTGTGATTGATCATGTACTGGCAGAGACGTTTCGAAGCCCACACCAAAGCACAACATGTTTTCTTGAGCATGGAGTAACGAGTTTCATAATCTGTGAACTTTTTACTCAAGTAGTAAATGGCATGCTCTTTCTTACCGGTTTCATCTTGTTGTCCAAGCACGCAGCCTATGGAATCTTCTAGCACGGTAAGGTACATGATTAAGGGTCTTCCTTCGACTGGAGGAATCAATATTGGCGGTTCTGATAGGTATTCCTTGATATTGTCAAACGCTTTTTGGCAATCTTCTGTCCACACAACCTCTTGATTTTTGCGGAGAAGTTTGAATATCGGCCCACAAGTAGCAGTCATTTGAGAGATAAATCTGGAGATGTAATTCAATCGTCCGAGAAATCTTCTTACTTGCTTTTCTGTATGCGGCGTAGGCATTTCTTGAATAGCCTTGACTTTGTCAAGGTCAACTTCAATACCCCTTTGACTGACAATGAAACCTAGGAGTTTTCCAGATCTTACCCCAAAGGTGCATTTGTTAGGATTCAGACGGCGCTGAAACTTCCTTAGTCGCTGAAACAACTTCAAGAGATATTCTATATGCTCTTCTTCGTCGACTTTGCTATCATGTCGTCCACGTAGACTTTGATCTCTTTGTGCATCATGTCATGAAAGAGAATAGTCATCGCCCTTTGGTAAGTTGCGCCTGCATTCTTTAATCCAAACGGCATTACTTTGTAGCAAAATGTGCCCCATGGCGTGATAAAAGATGTCTTCTCCATGTCTTCGGGAGCCATTCTGATCTGATTATAGCCAGAGAAACCGTCCATGAAGGAAAAGACGTTGAACTTTGCAGTGTTATCCACTAGCATGTCGATATGAGGTAGTGGGAAATCGTCTTTTGGACTTGCTTTGTTCAAGTCCCGGTAGTCAACACACATTCTAACCTTTCCATCTTTCTTGGAGACAAGCACTATGTTGGCTAGCCATTGAGGATATTCGTATGACGAGGAAACCGCCGAAATGCTTTTGAACTTCCTTTTGATTTTGTCGGCCATTTCGTGGTGAACTCTTCTCGCCTTTGTTTAACTGGGGGACACTCCGGCCTTAATGGCAAGTGATGCTCCACGATGCTGGTATCTAAACCCGGCATGTCCTAGTAGGACCAAGCAAATACATCAACGTATTCTTTGAGAAGACTTATCGCTTACCCTTGACGTTGTTGCCGAGTAAAGTCCGATGTTCACTTTTTGTCTTCCTCGTAACCTAAGTTGATTGCTTCTAAAGGCTCTTTGTGAGGTCGAATGATTCTTTCCTCGTGCTTAAGTAGTCGAGAAATCTCATTTGGGATCTCTTCTTCAACTTCTTCCTCGAGACTTCATCGGGATTTCAAAGTTGGGAGAGAGCATAGAGTTATCATGCTCAATGGATTTATCCATCCGCATATTTGATTTGTGTTTGATTGATTAACTCTTCTTTTTTTCATTTTTTTTTAGAAAAATTTAATGTGAAAGTGTATGCAGATTATTATTATTATTATATATACTTCTTTTGAAGATTTTTATTGTGTTTTTTAGGATTATCATTTCCAAGAAAAGGGTAAAATGAAAATAAACAAACATGTGGAATCAAAACAACGCGCTTATTTATGATTCACAATATGAAACAGGGCCCTAAAATACAAACTCATTTGTCTAGGGCAAGACAAAGAGAAATTATTTAAAAGCTAAACCCTATAAAACATCTCTTCGCTTTGGGCGAAGCGAGAGTTCAAAACAAAAGCAAAATAAACTACTTAGAACTATGAACATTAGTCCGAACTTCAACAAAGCCCAATAGTAGCGAACTCCTCGATGTCAAGATACTCTGGTAGTTTTCCACTTGGCTTAGTTCTTGAATAGACTTTAGTCGTTGGTCGAACAGGCCTTGAAGACTCTGGATATTTGACCTTGCCTTTTGTGCTGCTGAAACGATCTTCTTCTGCTTGATGGACAGATCGAGAAACATGGGATACAACATATGTACTTTCTATTGGCATTCGGGTTGAATTCTGGGGATGTACTCTCCAATCTCCTGAGTGAAGAGACTCATTGTCGGCGACACTTTCCAATTCGTATCCCGAGTCGTATCCCTGATCTTCAGTAATCACGTTGATGTAGTGATAGTTAAGATCTGTTTTAACAAACTCCACAGGCGCGTTAAAGCAGAGATCTTCATTTGGAACCTCAATTGGTTGATGAGATTGTGAAGACGTGTATAACTCTTCCGGTTGACTAGGATACTCAAAGGATCATCCCATCCAAATGGATGTCTTCAATTCGATTTTGAGCTGTGCAAGTATTTCACCATGTAGTCAAACTTTCCACTTGGTTCTCCCAAGGTATCCCAAACTTTAAGGGATGTGGATTTTGATTCTCATTGTTTTGTAGAGACATGCCTTTGAATTGATCACTGGAGGATGAAGGGTGCATACGATTCTTCCCGAGACACATATTCGTAATCGTAAGATAAGTGCTCCACTCTTCGATCCGAGAGATCGCCTTCATCACCTTCATTGGTAAGAACGTTAACCTTGAAGAACAGGTTTAAGAAACCCCACCGTGGCATACTTCTCGCGAAGAGCTTCATCCCTTTGATTGTCTTTAGAAATATCGAGCAAACCCGAGCCCGCCTTTGTCTCGTTGTTGATGTGTTTTATTACTTGTCCCCAACCCGCAGATTACCGCTTTTCATTATTTGCGCCGCTTTGTAAGAGGAGATAGACGATCCGCTTTTGCTTGTAAATTCATCTTCTAACGAAAGTCCTTGAACTGCTCCTTCAACGCCGCTATCGTGATGAAAGAAAAGTCGATAAATGGCTTACTAGTAACGCTTATTCACCGATGATGTTCACTAGCTTCCCATTTATCGTGAACTTTAGTTTTGATGGAGAGTGGATGTCACAGCCCCGCCTCATGGATCCATGGCCTTCCTAGCAAACAATCAGAAGGGCACATCCATGACCGGAAGGTGATTTGAAGGTATGTGGACCAATCGTCATTCAAGGTCGACTTCCCAATAATGATTTCCTTGACCCATCAAAGGCTCTTACCACTATGTCGTTGAATTTCATCGGCGTTCCTTTGTAAGCTAAACGAGTGAGAGTCGTTTTTGGCATTACATTTAAGGATGAACCGGTATCCACTAGTACGTTGGACAAAGAATCTGATTGGCAAATCATTGAGATATGCAGATCCAGATTGTGATCTTTCCCTTCCTCTGGGAGTTCTTCATCACTGAAGCTTAAATTGTAGCTCGGATCAGAGCATTTGTAGCTCGGATCTTAAGGGATCTATGGTTTGTTAGGTTTGAGGGAGAAAGAAATTGTGCTCGCCAAGGATGAGACCTTGTGCCTACGTATTCTCAAAAGGATGTTGAGAAAGTCAGAGCAATCGTAGTTCCCACTTATGCTAGTGGAAGCAACAAAATGTTATTAAGAGACAAAGACGAATGTCATCTTAATGAAAAATGTATCTATTCTATTTCATCACATACATTTTTGGAAAGGTTGATTGATTGAAATCTTTGATCGTAAGTTATAGGTGTTTTTCTTGAGTGTACAAGCGTTACCACTTACGAGTTTAGAAAGATGTTTGAAAAAGATGATTGAATCTTTTGATTGTAAGCATTGGGTGTTTTGCTTGAGTGTACAAGCGTTACCACTTACAGATTAAAAGATGTTTTTGTTTGAAAGAGTTTTGAAAAAGATTTGATTGTATGTGATGTGATAGATGAAATACTTCTTCCATAGAGATGATAAACGTCTAAATCTCGAGGAGAAATTGATTGGATTAAAGGGATGCTTTTAAGAAGCCCATGGGTCCTTGTATTGTAAGCCCAAGAGGAGGCATTCCGAGGGTCATCGAGGGTCCTTGCATGAAGCTCAAGAGGAAGCTATAAGGTATGGCTGGCTTTGGCTTTAAGAGGGATTTCACCGGGAAACCATCCTCTTAGGATTAAGAGCAATTTCACCAGGAAATTATACTCTCTGGGTTCTATCCTAGCGTGGGGGATTCTTTGTATTGGAAGCCCAATAGGAGGCTATTAAGAGATTTCCTGGTCTCTTTCTTGTTTGATGCCCAAGAGAAGGCTAAACTCAATGAGGAGTTCTTTTGAACGAAGCCCAAGAGGAGGCTGACTCAACAGGGGAGTGTTGTCTTATATGAAGCCTTAGCGGAGGCTAAACTCAGATGAATGAGTTTTCTTATATGAAGCCTAAGAGGAGGCTAAACTCAAATGAAATGAGTTACCTTGTACAAAGCCCAAGAGGAGGCTAACTCTGTGGGGAGCCTAGTGGTTAGACTAGTTGTTATGTTATAACTAGACAGTTGTATAAACAAATGTATGACGTTTATTCACAGGAGTTTATGAAGGAAATATAAACAAATACATGTAAGAGTTTATTTACAAGAGTTTATGAAGGAAATATAAACAAATGTGTGTAAACGAACGTTTGAAACGAGCGTAACTTGATTATTTACAAGTTTGAAGGTGTACAAGGGAATGAATATGTACACGAATGAGTATGTATGTACAAGTAAATATGTATGTACATAGGAGGGTTGGTACTTACACCGTAAGGGAGGCCCATTGGTTTAAAAGCAGTTTCACCGGGAATAATGCTCCTTTTAATACCAATGGTATTCAGTGTATATACAAGCGAAACGAAAACAAACGGACGAAGTTTGTCTGTACTTGAGTATTTACAAAGGACGTCTGTGTTATGTACAAGTAAAAATTATTATGTACATAAAATAAGTTGATATGTACAAGGAAATATGTATGTACATAAAAAGAATTTTGGAACTTACACCGTGAGGGAGGCCCATGATCGGTTAAGAAATCCGAGGAAAAACGAGTTCGGTTTTATCTTCAAATCGGATCGATCATGGAAAAAAAAAAGAGTGTAAGTTTGTTGAAAAGTTTTGAAAAGATTTTGAAAGTGTTTTTGAAAAGTGAGATATACTTACAAGAAGTTTGAAAAAGTTTCGGGCTTCGAAAGTTTGAAAGAAACGCCTTTGAAAGTGCTTTGAAAAGTACTCAAAACATATCATTTTCGGCTCGATAAAAATATAATCAAACGAAAGTATTTTTGAATTTTTTTTGGCATCATCATAAAATAGACATGTTGAATGACACGTAGTAAAAATCACCTCAAAATGAGGAGTTTTGATTGGGTTTTGAAAGAGTCAAAGTTTGAAAAAATATGAAGAGAAAATAAAAGTTTATAAAATGGTCCCAAGGCTACTCGAACCCGGGACCATTGGGCAAGGCAAAGTGTTAAGAGTGAGCTGGCAACCGCTGGGGCGGCAATACATCCATGTATTTATCTCAAACCATGTTATAATATTATAAACTTTATATTTGAATTTGAAAAACGCGCCAAGACCGCTTGTTCTTCTTCCTCGATCCTTCTTCAAGCCCGCATCCTTCGCTTCTCAATGAAATGGATGATGTAAACATCAAACTTGATCGAAATTGAACCAGAACATGATGATGTGGTTTAATTTCATTTATTTTTAGTTTAACATGATTAAATTTCCGAATACACGAAGAACCCTAGTTCTTTAAAATCAAATTGAAATCGTAATGGACATAGATTCAAGCAATTAGTTTAGGGTTAATGATCGTGATGGTGCGTAAACAAACGGCCAAGAGTTTTTGAACTGGAAGTAAGAAATCAAGGAGTTCAAGTTGAGTCACTTACCTCTTGAAGTCGAGATCGAAATCTTCAAAGGAGTCATTATGCTTGATGTTTAAGGATTGGAGCACCAAAGGAACCTTATGGAAGGTGTGAGGATGGTCTGCTTGCTCTGAAATTGCCTAGATCATTCCAACCAAGTCCACTTGCATATGCTTGAAATGAAACTCGAATCCGTGCTTGGAGGTGTTATAGTTCAAAAGTGATGGTTTGTATCACTCATATGAGATGTATGGATGATGTTTGAATGATCAAAACACAACTATCTCAAGCCAAATATCAGTTTCGAAGTTTAAGGCAGTTTTTGTAAGTTTGGAAATATGAAAAGCAATTCTGGTTTTTAGTGATTCTTGTGTTGATTTTAAGTTTCAAACCAGTTACATATTGATTTTAAGACATGTTAGACACCAAATCTCTCATGGTTTTTCAAAAGTTTTGAAAAATGCAAGAATTCTCACTTTGCACTATGTTACTTGAAATTTAAGCAAGAAAAGAGAAAGCTTGTTTTGGCATAGCTTTGGTGTAGTTTCATATGGCAAACATGACCTCTATTTATAGGTCAAAAAATCATATTAGCAAGCAAAGAAGATTGGCTTGGATTTGGACAACTTGCCTTAGAGGGCAAGAAAGTCATTTTTACCATAAATGCAAAAGGTACCTTCCTTTTAACCATGGTTAAATTTAACTTGATCTTATCTACACATAATTACTTTCCATCTAATTTTTATCAGCTCTATCCTTCTTGGCTAGGTGGAAAGGCTTCTAGAAGGAAAGGCTAGGTGGAAAGGCTTTTGAAGGTTGTACTTGAAAATCATGGCTTTTGGAGCTTTATGTTTCAAAATCAAAAGTATAGCTAGACACCATGGATTTGCAAGTTCTTGGACATTTTGGAAATCTTGTTTCAAGGGCTACAACTTTCATGTTTTGAGTTTTTTCAAATTCCAAATGGAACTATGTGAAAAATTGCCATGAAAGTAGGAAAAATATAAAATTTTAACACTTGAAAATTTTCTAAGTGTTGAAAATTTTGACTTTTGTTGACTTTTCCAAATTTCTTGATTTTTATGATCATGATGGATCATTTGAAGTATTTTGATGATTGAAAAGTTTTATCTTGAAAGTTGACCAAAAGTCAAAGTTTGACTTTTCAAGCAGATGAAATTTCATCAGATAATCCAGAAATTGACTGATGATTTTTGTGAACTTCTGTGATGTTTTGAATCCAGAAATTAGGTCAACATGTTGTATTGAAGATATGAAGATCAATCTCCAAGCAAAAAAGTCATTCAATGATCAGAAAATCAGTAATTGCTTATCCTCGATAAAAACCCTAATTGGTCGATCCTCGATAGATCATGAGGAAAAAATGGATATCCAAGATCGAGGTTGATGATCTGACTAAGATATATCAATTTAGGTGAGTGAGACTCAAACCCTAATTGATTACCTCTTGAATCAGATGAAAAATTGATTAAACCCTAATTTTGACTTGTAGAAGCCACACCCGATTAATTCTATTCTGAACTGTTAGTGATGCAGTAATGCAAATGTAAGGTGGTATATTAGGTCAAAAATTGGGGTATGACAGATGCCCCTATTTAAGTTTCTTTAACCTGAGATATGAAGATGGATATCTTCGTCTCGATAGGTGTGAAGAGACTTAAATATCAGAATACGCAAATTTTGGACCTAAGATACCAAAAATGCGAAAGATGCAAAAGTGATTGCAAAAAGATTCACCCAGGAGATATCAAAGAATGATATGGTGGGGAAAAAATTTGTGAGGATGACTCAATCTGTCTAAGAAAAGAGAATCCTGTTTGTTGGGAAACAAGCAATATGTTTCACTGGGAAAATAGATTCACAATGGATGTGAATATCTGTTTCACTTTGGGAAACAAAGAGATTACCTTCTGTCAGCCTTGTGACAATGTTTAAGGTAAGTGAAGATGATATTACCAATTATCAGCCTTGTGATAGTCTATGGTAATGAGTTTCGAAGATATTACCAATTATCAGCGAAGTGATAACTATAACAAGGTAATTCTTGAGAAAATTGTTGAGTATTCAGCTTTGTGAATAATAGAAAATGATGGAAACAGATCTCAAATGAGTTTCTATTTTCATAGTTACAATCTTGCTCGGATCTTTCTTTCGAGGAGATGCGGCATTTTGATTGAAAAGACACAGGTTTTCTTTTAGACAGAAAGACAACTGCGGGGATTTCTTAAACTTTCATGATTTGAACATGCTGAGAAGAACAACCGCTTTATGACAAGTTTCAAAATGAAAAGGAAATAAGCAGCTCATATGATGAGGCTATTGCTTATTGTTTGCATGTAGATTTTTCTGTGAAATCTAAACCTGAGTTGGTCGGAGACGAGGTTCTATCCAGAAATGAACTGGAAAGAAACGGTCAATCAAGACTTTGTTCCCAATGAGGAATGATATCAGCTAGGGAATAGGAAAGAAAATGTATTTTTCTGCTTTGGGATAATCTACTGGAGAGATGACATACCCATATGAGTACATGTAACCTAAACCAAGATATATAGAAGCAAACATTTGAGAAATGCAGAAATGCATTAATGATGCTATTATGTATGAATGATGAATGTTATGAATGTCATATGCATGCTGACGATACTTGACAAAGACAACAAAAGAGTATTTGGAAAAAGGACTACGCTACGCTTAAACAAATACTCAAAGAAAATGCAGCCATGGTGTAGACGTTACTGATGATGAATCTGAGTTGCATGCTTTAAACTTTTCTAAAAGGCAATTCATTGGCAACTTTGTTGGGAATTCTTTTTGAGAAGAACACCGCCTTTGATGATCTCTCATGGAGGAGAAGAAGACTTCAGAGCAGCTTGTTCTATCTTTCGAGGTCGAACACTCATGGAGAAGTTCCTTCGTGTTTATAGTTCAAAGGAAAATTTCGCTTATTTCAAAATTTTGAAGTAAAAATTCATTTAAAACCTTTTTCTTTTAGTTGCAAAAGTGATTTTCAGAATAAAAAGCGTTATTTTGCAAAATAGAATAAAGCAAGAATTTCAAACAAATGGGCACAAGGCTCAAATTTTATTGATAGAATGGTAATCAGCCAAAGGCTTGATTCCATGAACTATTTACAAGAGTTGGAAATGATAATTTATTGGGAAAAGGCTACATTGAAAGCAATAACCACTATTATCCCTAACAACTTTGAATTCCACCTGTGCTTGTTGCTTCAGAAGATTTGATTGAAGATCCGTTGATGGAAGATTCTTCAGATTGACGAAGTACGGACTGATCGCAGTTACTTTGTCATTTTTTTGTATCCTTATTTTTTGCCTAGATTGCCTTTTTCAGGTTTTCAATCTACCAGGATAATTTCTGTTTATTGTCTCTAATTTTGCCCGGACCGCCTTTTCGTGTTTTCACCCACCGAGACGCTATTTTTGCCTAAGCCGCCTTTGGGGTTTTGACTTACCGAGTGTTTTTTAGACAAAGTATTTCTTGATTGCCTCGATTCACAGGATGCGGAGTTCATCACCGTCCATGGTTGTGAGAGTCATAGCACCGCCGAAAAGCCTCTTTGACGATGTACGGCCTTCGTAATTAGGAGTCCATTTTCCCTAGAATCAAAGTTGAAAAGATGTAATCTTTTAAGCACGAGGTCGCCTTCGGAATTCACGAGGTCGGACCTTTTTGTCGAAAGCTTTCTTCATCCTTCTTTGATATAGTTGTCCGTGACACAGAGCGGTCAAGCTCTTTTCTTCGATTAAGTTCAGCTGGTCGTATCTGCTTTGACACCATTCGGCCTCAGATAACTTAGTTTCCATGAGAACTCTCATTGATGGAATCTCAACTTCTATGGGGAGCACTGCTTCCATGCCGTATACTAGAGAAAAAGGAGTTGCCCCTGTTGATGTGCGTACTGAAGTACGATACCCATGCAGAGCAAATGGCAGCATTTCGTTCCAGTCTTTGTAGGTGAGGACCATCTTCTGGACGATCTTCTTGATGTTCTTGTTGGCAGCTTCAACGGCGCCATTCATCTTTGACCGGTAAGGAGATGAGTTATGATGCTCGATCTTGAATTCCTCACACAGTTCTTTCATCATTTTGTTGTTCAAGTTCGATCCATTGTCCGTAATGATCTTACTTGGAACTCCATATCGGCAAATGAGGTTGTTCTTGATGAACCTCACAACCACTTGTCTTGTGACATTGGCGTAAGATGCTGCTTCAACCCATTTGGTGAAGTAATCAATAGCCACTAGAATGAAGCGATGTCCGTTGGACGCTTTTGGTTTGATCATCCCAATCATGTCGATGCCCCACATGGAGAAAGGCCACGGAGAAGAGAGAACGTTGAGTAGAGTTGGTGGCACGTGGATCTTATCGGCGTAGATCTGACACTTGTGACATCTCTTAACGTGTTTACAACAATCAGATTCCATTGTTATCCAATAGTAACCTGCTCTTAAGATCTTTCTGGACATTGCATGCCCATTTGAATGGGTTCCAAAGGACCCTTCATGCACTTCGTGGATTATCATGTCTGCTTCATGTCTGTCGACGCATCTGAGCAGGACCATGTCGAAGTTTCTTTTGTATAACACATCTTCATTTAGGAAGAAATTTCTAGAAAGCCTCCTTAGAGTTTTCCTATCTTTGTACGATGCCCCGAGTGGGTACTCCTGAGTTTGAAGGAAGCGTTTGATATCGTGGAACCACGGTTTATCATCGAAGACTGCTTCTGTTGTAAATACATATGCAGGTCTTTCAAGGCGTCTGATACGAATCTTAGGCTCATCATTCCAATTGTTGACTTTGAACATGGAAGATAAAGTAGCCAAGGCGTTTGCCATTCGATTTTGATCTCGAGGGATATGATGCAGTCCCACTTTGTTGAAGAAAGTCAACAAACGTCTTGCATAATCTCTGTAGGGAATCAAACCAAGATGATGAGTTTCATACTTGTCTTTGATTTGATTGATCACAAGGGCTGAATCTCCATATATGTCAAGGATCTTAATCCTCAAGTCGATGGCTTCTTCGATACCCATGATACAAGCTTCATATTCTGCGATGTTGTTGGTGCAATCAAATAACAATCTGGCGGAAAACGGGATATGAGAACCCTCGGGGGTGATGATGACTGCCCCAATTCCATTGCCAAAGATATTAACTGTTCCATCAAAGATTAAGCCCCATCTAGATTCTGGATCAGGACCTTCTTCAGGTAGCGGTTCGTCACAATCCTTCATCTTTAAGTACATAACATCCTCGTCAGGGAAGTCAAACTTGAGAGATTGGTATTCGTTGATCGGTTGATAAGCCAAGTGATCGGCGAGAATGCTTCCTTTGACCGCTTTTTGGGCACGGTATTGGATGTCATATTCGGATAATAGCATCTGCCATCGAGCAATTCTTCCTGTTAAGGTAGGCTTCTCAAAGACGTACTTGATTGGATCCATTTTGGAGATTAACCAAGTTGTGTGATTGATCATGTACTGGCAGAGACGTTTCGAAGCCCACACCAAAGCACAACATGTTTTCTTGAGCATGGAGTAACGAGTTTCATAATCTGTGAACTTTTTACTCAAGTAGTAAATGGCATGCTCTTTCTTACCGGTTTCATCTTGTTGTCCAAGCACGCAGCCTATGGAATCTTCTAGCACGGTAAGGTACATGATTAAGGGTCTTCCTTCGACTGGAGGAATCAATATTGGCGGTTCTGATAGGTATTCCTTGATATTGTCAAACGCTTTTTGGCAATCTTCTGTCCACACAACCTCTTGATTTTTGGAGAAGTTTGAATATCGCCCACAAGTAGCGCTATTTGAGAGATAACTGAGATGTAATTCAATCGTCCGAGAAATCTTCTTACTTGCTTTTCTCAGATGCGGCGTAGGTATTTCTTGAATAGCCTTGACTTTGTCAAGGTCAACTTCAATACCCTTTGACCGACAATGAAACCTAGGAGTTTTCCGATCTTACCCCAAAGGTGCATTTGTTAGATTCGACGGCACGAAACTTCCTTAGTCAAACAACTTCAAGAGATATTCTATATGCTCTTCTTCGGTCGACTTTGCTATCATGTCGCCCACGAGACTTTGATCTCTTTGTGCATCATGTCATGAAAGAGAATAGTCATCGCCTTTGTAAGTCATACCGCATTCTTTAATCCAAACGGCATTACTTTGTAGCAAATGTGCCCCATGGCGTGATAAAAGATGTCTTCCCATGTCTTCGAGCCATTCGATCCGATTATAGCCGAGAAACCGTCCATGAAGGAAAAGACGTTGAACTTTGCAGGTTATCCACTAGCATGTCGATATGAGGTAGTGGAAATCGCCTTTGACTTGCTTTGTTCAAGTCCCTGTAGTCAACACACATTCTAACCTTTCCATCTTTCTTGGAGACAAGCACTATGTTGGCTAGCCATCGAGGATATTCAATGACGAGGAAACCTGCCGAAATGCTTTTGAACTTCCTTTTGATTTTGTCGGCCATTTCAGGTGAACTCTTCTCGCCTTTGTTTAACTGGGGACACTCCGCCTTAATGGCAAGTGATGCTCCACGATGCCGGTATCTAAACCCGCATGTCCTAGTAGAACCAAGCAAATACATCAACGTATTCTTTGAGAAGACTTATCGCTTACCCTTGACGTTGTTGCCGAGTAAAGTCCGATGTTCACTTTTTTTGTCTTCCTCGTAACCTAAGTTGATTGCTTCTAAAGGCTCTTTGTGAGGTCAATGATTCTTTCCTCGTGCTTAAGTAGTCGAGAAATCTCATTTGGGATCTCTTCTTCAACTTCTTCCTCGAGACTTCACTGGGATTTCAAAGTTGGGAGAGAGCATAGAGTTATTATGCTCAATGGATTTATCCATCCGCATATTTGATTTGTGTTCGATTGATTAACTCTTCTTTTTTCATTTTTTTAGAAAATTTAATGTGAAAGTGTATGCATTATTATTATTATTATATATACTTTTGAAGATTTTTATTGTGTTTTTAGGATTATCATTTCCAAGAAAAGGGTAAAATGAAAATAACACAACATGTGGAATCAAACAACGCGCTTATTTATGATTCACAATATGAAACAGGCCCTAAATACAAACTCATTTGTCTAGGGCAAGACAAAGAGAAATTATTTAAAAGCTAAACCCTATAAAACATCTCTTCGCTTGCGGCGAGAGTTCAAAACAAAAGCAAAATAAACTACTTAGAACTATGAACATTAGTCCGAACTTCAACAAAGCCCAATAGTAGCGAACTCCTGATGTCAAGATACTCGTAGTTTTCCACTTGGCTTAGTTCTTGAATAGACTTTAGTCGTTGGTCTAACAGCCTTGAAGACTCGGATATTTGACCTTGCCTTTGTGTCAAACGATCTTCTTCTTGATGGACTGATCGAGAAACATGGGATACAACATATGTACTTTCTATTGGCATTCGGGTTGAATTCTGGGGATGTACTCTCCAATCTCCTGAGTGAAGAGACTCATTGTCGGCGACACTTTCCAATTCGTATCCCGAGTCGTATCCCTGATCTTCAGTAATCACGTTGATGTAGTGATAGTTAAGATCTGTTTTAACAAACTCCACAGGCGCGTTAAAGCAGAGATCTTCATTTGGAACCTCAATTGGTTGATGAGATTGTGAAGACGTGTATAACTCTTCTGGTTGACTAGGATACTCAAAAGGATCATCCCATCCAGTGGGCTGGATGTCTTCAATTCTGATTTTTGAGCTTTCAGGTGCAGTGTATTTCACCATGTAGTCAAACTTTCCACTTGGTTCTCCCAAGGTATCCCAAACTCGTAAGGGACAGTGGATTTTGATTCTCATTGTTTTGTAGAGACATGCCTTTGAATTGATCACCGGAGGATGAAGGTGCATACGATTCTTCCCGAGACACATATTCGTAATCGGTAAGATAAGTGCTCCACTCTTCGATCCGAGAGATCGCCTTCATCACCTTCATTGGTAAGAACGTTAACCTCTTGAAGAACAGGGTTTAAGAAACCCCACCGTGGCATACTTCTCTCGACAAGAGCTTCATCCCTTTGATTGTCTTTAGAAATACTCGAGCAAACCCGAGCCCGCCTTTGTCTCGTTGTTGATGTGTTTTATTACTTGTCCCCAACCCGCAAAGATTACCGCTTTCATTATTTGCGCCGCTTTGTAAGAGGAGATAGACGATCCGCTTTTGCTTGTAAATTCATCTTCTAACGAAAGTCCTTGAATCGCGCCCTTCAACGCCGCTATCGTGATGAAAGAAAAGCTGGATAAATGGCTTACTAGTAACGCTTATTCACCGATGATGTTCACTAGCTTCCCATTTACTGTGAACTTTAGTTTTTGATGGAGAGTGGATGTCACAGCTCCTGCTTCATGGATCCATGGCCTTCCTAGCAAACAACTGTAAGCAGTTGGCACATCCATGACCTGGAAGGTGATTTGGAAGGTATGTGGACCAATCGTCATTCGAAGGTCGACTTCCCCAATAACAGATTTCCTTGACCCATCAAAGGCTCTTACCACTATGTCGTTGAATTTCATCTGCCTTTGTAAGCTAAACGAGTGAGAGTCGTTTTTGGCATTACATTTAAGGATGAACCGGTATCCACTAGTACGTTGGACAAAGAATCTGATTGGCAAATCATTGAGATATGCAGATCCAGATTGTGATCTTTCCCTTCCTCTGGGAGTTCTTCATCACTGAAGCTTAAATTGTAGCTCGGATCAGAGCATTTGTAGCTCGGATCTTAAGGGATCTATGGTTTGTTAGGTTTGAGGGAGAAAGAAATTGTGCTCGCCAAGGATGAGACCTTGGCCTCACGTATTCTCAAAAGGATGTTGAGAAAGTCGTAGCAATCGTAGTTCCCACTTATGCTAGTGGAAGCAACAAAATGTTATTAAGAGACAAAGACGAATGTCATCTTAATGAAAATGTATCTATTCTATTTCATCACATACATTTTTGGAAAGGTTGATTGATTGAAATCTTTGATCGTAAGTTATAGGTGTTTTTCTTGAGTGTACAAGCGTTACCACTTACGAGTTTAGAAAGATGTTTGAAAAAGATGATTGAATCTTTTGATTGTAAGCATTGGGTGTTTTGCTTGAGTGTACAAGCGTTACCACTTACAGATTAAAAGATGTTTTTGTTTGAAAGAGTTTTGAAAAAGATTTGATTGTATGTGATGTGATAGATGAAATACTTCTTCCATAGAGATGATAAACGTCTAAATCTCGAGGAGAAATTGATTGGATTAAAGGGATGCTTTTAAGAAGCCCATGGGTCCTTGTATTGTAAGCCCAAGAGGAGGCATTCCGAGGGTCATCGAGGGTCCTTGCATGAAGCTCAAGAGGAAGCTATAAGGTATGGCTGGCTTTGGCTTTAAGAGGGATTTCACCGGGAAACCATCCTCTTAGGATTAAGAGCAATTTCACCAGGAAATTATACTCTCTGGGTTCTATCCTAGCGTGGGGGATTCTTTGTATTGGAAGCCCAATAGGAGGCTATTAAGAGATTTCCTGGTCTCTTTCTTGTTTGATGCCCAAGAGAAGGCTAAACTCAATGAGGAGTTCTTTTGAACGAAGCCCAAGAGGAGGCTGACTCAACAGGGGAGTGTTGTCTTATATGAAGCCTTAGCGGAGGCTAAACTCAGATGAATGAGTTTTCTTATATGAAGCCTAAGAGGAGGCTAAACTCAAATGAAATGAGTTACCTTGTACAAAGCCCAAGAGGAGGCTAACTCTGTGGGGAGCCTAGTGGTTAGACTAGTTGTTATGTTATAACTAGACAGTTGTATAAACAAATGTATGACGTTTATTCACAGGAGTTTATGAAGGAAATATAAACAAATACATGTAAGAGTTTATTTACAAGAGTTTATGAAGGAAATATAAACAAATGTGTGTAAACGAACGTTTGAAACGAGCGTAACTTGATTATTTACAAGTTTGAAGGTGTACAAGGGAATGAATATGTACACGAATGAGTATGTATGTACAAGTAAATATGTATGTACATAGGAGGGTTGGTACTTACACCGTAAGGGAGGCCCATTGGTTTAAAAGCAGTTTCACCGGGAATAATGCTCCTTTTAATACCAATGGTATTCAGTGTATATACAAGCGAAACGAAAACAAACGGACGAAGTTTGTCTGTACTTGAGTATTTACAAAGGACGTCTGTGTTATGTACAAGTAAAAATTATTATGTACATAAAATAAGTTGATATGTACAAGGAAATATGTATGTACATAAAAAGAATTTTGGAACTTACACCGTGAGGGAGGCCCATGATCGGTTAAGAAATCCGAGGAAAAACGAGTTCGGTTTTATCTTCAAATCGGATCGATCATGGAAAAAAAAAAGAGTGTAAGTTTGTTGAAAAGTTTTGAAAAGATTTTGAAAGTGTTTTTGAAAAGTGAGATATACTTACAAGAAGTTTGAAAAAGTTTCGGGCTTCGAAAGTTTGAAAGAAACGCCTTTGAAAGTGCTTTGAAAAGTACTCAAAACATATCATTTTCGGCTCGATAAAAATATAATCAAACGAAAGTATTTTTGAATTTTTTTTGGCATCATCATAAAATAGACATGTTGAATGACACGTGTGCAAAAAATCACCTCAAAATGAGGAGTTTTGATTGGGTTTTGAAAGAGTCAAAGTTTGAAAAAATATGAAGAGAAAATAAAAGTTTATAAAATGGTCCCAAGGCTACTCAACCCGGACCATGGGCAAGGCAAAGTGTTAAGAGTGAGTCAAATCACTGGGCAATACATCCATGTATTTATCTCAAACCATGTTATAATATTATAAACTTTATATTTGAATTTGAAAAACGCCGACCGCTTGTTCTTCTTCCTCGATCCTTCTTCAAGCCCGCATCCTTCGCTTCTCAATGAAATGGATGATGTAAACATCAAACTTGATCGAAATTGAACCAGAACATGATGATGTGGTTTAATTTCATTTATTTTTAGTTTAACATGATTAAATTTCCGAATACACGAAGAACCCTAGTTCTTTAAAATCAAATTGAAATCGTATGGACATAGATTCAAGCAATTAGTTTAGGTTAATGATCGTTGATGGTGCGTAAACAAACGCCAAGAGTTTTTGAACTGGAAGTAAGAAATCAAGGAGTTCAAGTTGAGTCACTTACCTCTTGAAGCTGAGATCGAAATCTTCAAAGGAGTCATATTGATGTTTAAGGATCATTGAGCACCAAAGGAACCTTATGGAAGGTGCGAGGATGGTCTTGCTCGAAATTGCCTAGATCATTCCAACCAAGTCCACTTGCATATGCTTGAAATGAAACTCGAATCCGTGCTTGGAGGTGTTATAGTTCAAAAGTGATGGTTTGTATCACTCATATGAGATGTATGGATGATGTTTGAATGATCAAAACACAACTATCTCAAGCCAAATATCAGTTTCGAAGTTTAAGGCAGTTTTTGTAAGTTTGGAAATATGAAAAGCAATTCTGGTTTTTAGTGATTCTTGTGTTGATTTTAAGTTTCAAACCAGTTACATATTGATTTTAAGACATGTTAGACACCAAATCTCTCATGGTTTTTCAAAAGTTTTGAAAAATGCAAGAATTCTCACTTTGCACTATGTTACTTGAAATTTAAGCAAGAAAAGAGAAAGCTTGTTTTGGCATAGCTTTGGTGTAGTTTCATATGGCAAACATGACCTCTATTTATAGGTCAAAAAATCATATTAGCAAGCAAAGAAGATTGGCTTGGATTTGGACAACTTGCCTTAGAGGGCAAGAAAGTCATTTTTACCATAAATGCAAAAGGTACCTTCCTTTTAACCATGGTTAAATTTAACTTGATCTTATCTACACATAATTACTTTCCATCTAATTTTTATCAGCTCTATCCTTCTTGGCTAGGTGGAAAGGCTTCTAGAAGGAAAGGCTAGGTGGAAAGGCTTTTGAAGGTTGTACTTGAAAATCATGGCTTTTGGAGCTTTATGTTTCAAAATCAAAAGTATAGCTAGACACCATGGATTTGCAAGTTCTGGACATTTTGGAAATCTTGTTTCAGGGCTACAGCTTTCATGTTTTGAGTTTTTTCAAATTCCAAATGGAACTATGTGAAAAATGCCATGAAAGTAGGAAAAATATAAAATTTTAACACTTGAAAATTTTCTAAGTGTTGAAAATTTTGACTTTTGTTGACTTTTCCAAATTTCTTGATTTTTATGATCATGATGGATCATTTGAAGTATTTTGATGATTGAAAAGTTTTATCTTGAAAAGTTGACCAAAAGTCAAAGTTTGACTTTTCAAAGTATGAAATTTCATCGATAATCTAGAAATCGATCGATGATTTTTGTGAACTTCTGTGATGTTTTGAACCAGAAATCAGGTCAACATGTTGTATTGAAGATATGAAGATCAATCTCCAAGCAAAAAAGTCATTCAATGATCAGAAAATCAGTAATTGCTTATCCTCGATAAAAACCCTAATTGGTCGATCCTCGATAGATCATGAGGAAAAAATGGATATCTAAAGATTAGAGGTTGATGATCTGATTAAGATATATCAATTTAGGTGAGTGAGACTCAAACCCTAATTGATTACCTCTTGAATCAGATGAAACATTGATGAAACCCTAATTTTGACCTATAGAAGCCACACCCGATTAATTCTATTCTGAACTGTTAGTGATGCAGTAATGCAAATGTAAGGTGGTATATTAGGTCAAAAATTGGGGTATGACATTTACGAATGAACGAATCAGGAAGCTCGATTGCGCCACGCATACCCTCACCGGTCAACGCATGTGAACGACGCCGGAGCCCTAGCTCCGGTCGTCTTCTCCAGCAAGCAGAATCCTCAAACCTGCAAAATACGTAGAATAAAAAGGAAAAGAGCACCCTACCCCCCTAAATCGAGGGCTGCGAACACGATGGTGGTGTTCGTTTCTTCTGAAAGTGCTTGTACAAGTCGGTTCGAACGAAACAGTTCAAAATGCCCTAGCCATGGCAAATCGAGTTTCCTACGTCTAAGCTTGCATGTAATGGTTCAGATGTGTTCTAATACATGTCATGAGTTCAAATAAACACACAAAAATAATTAACAATGCATGAGTTTATGAAATCAAAATTCAAGAAAATACCAAATCGGAGCAAGCTAGGGAGCACGATCTGGGCAATCTGGGCTTCAAGTAAGGATTGGTATCGATCCCTGGGAACCTCAGGAACACGATGGAATGCTCAAATTAGATTGAAAACAGCTGGAGAATGAAACACGATTTTCACAACTTTGAGAAAAAAATTTGAAAATAAGGGTTGCTTGTATGGGCTAGGTTTCGCCCTTGGTCTTGTGCAATGTGATCAAGATTTATAGAGCGAGGATTAAGAGTAAAAAGAAAAAGATCTCCACTTGAATGCAAAAATTTTCAAATCAAATCAAATCTTTGAAAATTTGATTTTCCTTCCATGTGAGAGCTAGCACGAAATTGGCAAGTTGTGGGCTATCTTGGACATCAAGTTTGATAAAAATCCAATCCATTTGAAAATATATTTGTTTTCATATTTTATTTAATTTAAATTTGAATTTAATGCTTTTAAATTCAAAATAAATCAAAAAATAAAAGGTGGTCGTTGCAAGGCATCAATAGGTCACAAATAATATTATGAACAAGTTTGGATCATAAAATTATAGGCCCATTTGGAAAAATTGATTTTGACAAATATCTCTTTGAGTAATTGTCCAAAATGCCAAAATTGTACAAGGTGTAGTTTGCTCAATTTTCAACATTTTTGAGTGTTCTTGGACTTTTTAGAAAGCTCTAGGTGTCCTCTAAACAACCTCTTTGGTTTCATCTCAATTGGAGTTTCCATGCTCAATAAATCTTCAATACAAAAAGTTGACTTTTTATTGACTTTGAAAAGGACATGTAATGTTGTGATCCATATCTTCAAAATGAAGCATTTTTTGAACATTCTTGTGAGACATGAAGTTGTAGAGAATTGAATTCTCTTCAAAATGAGAGGTGGTGGAAAAATTTCTGAGAAAGTATGAAGAAGTTATGCTCAGTCAAAGTTCAGTTGACTTTTCATTGAAAAACCCTAATTTGGAAAGTTTGACTTTTGAGCAAATCTTGAGTTTTCTTGATGAATCATGATCAACCCTTGATCAAATGATGAATTTGACTTCAAAATGCGGATGTTGACCAAAAATCAGGAAGTTTTACTGTATGTTGACCACAGTTGAATTTTTGTCCAATACAATTGATTTTCAACCATCTGAGCAATTGTCTGAGGAAACTTGACTTGTGAGGCTTGAAACTTGACATGGAGAATCTTTGAAGCATATGAGGAGGCATGGTGGCCATTGGAGATGTTGGAATTCCATCTTGATCTGAGAATTGCCAAACCCTAGTTTGGGTTGATTGTCTAGGAGAGGATTTGTCTGATCAACCCTTGAGGAATCCTTGAGTTTGGATGTATGAAATGTCTTGAGAAGTAGGAGGGAAAATTTAAGGGTATGACACATGGACATTCGTCCAGCTTATTCTTTCCTACTCGGATGCCCTTGGATACATGGGGCAGGTGCAGTCACCTCCACCCTACATCAGAAACCGAAGTACCCAATGAAGGGGAAGATTGTTACAGTATGCGGTGAAGAAGAATATATGGTAAGCCATTTGCAGTCATTCCGATACATCGAAATGGAAGGCGAATGCATCGAAACCTTCGCAAGCTTTCAAGAAACTCCACAAGTCATGCATGTTGACTCTCCCGCTACTCCTAAAGTTACTAGAGTTCCACCAAGATGGCCTCACCGAAAGACGCCAAAGTCATGTTGAAGAAAGAGGTTGTACTATTCGGGGTCAGCTCCCCGATTTTCCATTCAAATCTGACAAGACTGGTTTAGGTTTCACTATCAAAGGTCAAAAGATGATGCGCTGCGAACGTGCCGGCAAACTTCCTTTCCACATCAACAAAAGCGGAGTCCATGCTATAGAAGACGATGACGGGTGACTTCGACATCAACAATTGGATCTTCCCAACTCCAGATGACGGACTCAACAATTGGAAGACTAAAGATGTCATACTAATCTTCTTTAGACAAGAGTAATTGCTTTTTCTGTTATGCTTTTCGCTTTTTATGTTTCAAATAATGAACTTTAAGCCTAGTGCCTTACCCGGGGCACCATGGCTCGTTTGTGAAGGTTATTATTTGTCATTTTCATATCTTCATTCAATAAATCATTGGACTTTTGCATTCAAATATTTTGCTCTTTATATTTCTTTTTACTTTATCACCCTTTCAAAAAGCTATGTGTTCTTACACACACCCACATGATACACTGTTGATTCACAATGAATCTCGTCGATAACGACTCTGTTATTGCTAAATATGACTTCGATAATCCGATCTACCAAGCCGAAGTCGAAGGTGAGGAAGATTGTGAAGTGCCAAGAGAACTTGCCAGGCTACTACAACAGGAAGAACAGGTTATACAACCACACGAGGAGTCAGTCGAGGTTGTGAATCTATGTACTAACAAGAAAGGAAATCAAGATAGGAGCAGGTCTTGAGAGCAATGTCAAAGAGAGATTGGTCCAGATGCTATGAGACTATATCGATATTTTTGCTTGGTCCTATGAAGACATGCCAAGTCTAGACATTGACATTGTGGTACACCAACTACCGACGAAAGAAGGTTTTCTCCCTGTGAAGCAGAAGGTTTGTCGCATGCGTCCTGAGATGTCCGAGAAAATCAAAGCCAAAGTTATGAAACAGTTCAATTCTGGTTTCCTAGTCACTTTATCCACAAGGTCAGAACGTGGTGCCCGTACCTAAGAAGGATGGTAAAGTACATATGTGTATGGACTACCGAGATCTGAACAGAGAAAGTCCGAAAGACGATTTTCCACTTCCTCATATTGATGTCTTTGTTGATAACACCGCTCAACACAAGGTTTTCTCCTTCATGGATGGTTTCTCCGTTACAATCGATCAAATGGCTCCTCAAGACATGCAAAGACTACTTTCTATAATCGCACATTCGTTACAAAGTCATTCCGCTCGATCAAGAACGCTGCGCCGATATTAATGTGCCATGGTAGCTTTATTCCATGACATGATTCATCACGAGATAGAGGTCTACGTCGATTTACATGATAGCTCGATCATAAACCAAGAAGAATATCTCAATCATTTACGAAAGTCGTTTGATAGATCAAGAAATATAGACTAAGACTTAATCCTAACAAGTGCACCTTTGGAGTCAGATCCAAAAAAACTCATGGGATTTGTTGTCAGTGGTAAAGGTATTGAAGTTGACCATGCCAAGGTTAAAGCTATTCAAGAAATGCCAGCTCCCCATACCGAGAAGGAAGTCAGAGGTTTCTTGGGACGACTAAACTACATTGCTAGATTCATTGCACATCTAACTGCTACTTGTGAGCCAATCTTCAAGTTATTGAAGAAAGATCAAGTAGTGAGATGGAACGACGATTACCAGACAGCTTTTGACAAAATCAAGGAGTGCCTACAAAATACTCCTATTCTGATACCACATGTCAAAGGAAGACCTCTTCTCATGTACTTGACGGTATTAGAGAACTCAATGGGGTGTGTGTTGGGGAAACATGACGAGTCTGCTCGAAAAGAGTATGCAATATACTACCTTAGCAAAAAGTTTACCGACTGTGAAACAAGATACTTGCAGCGCATTGGCTTGGGCTGCTCGCCGACTAAGACAATATATGTTGACTCACACTACCTTGTTGATCTCCAAGATGGATCCTATAAAATACATATTAGAGAAACCTGCTCTCTCCGTAAGAATAGCAAGATGGAAAATGATCTTGACCGAATATGACATCCAAGATACTACCTGTAAGGCGATCAAAGGAAGTGTAGTATTCGATCATTTGGCTCATCGCCATAGATGACTATCACCTATGCATTTCGAGTTTCCGATGAGGATATTATGTTAGTCAACGATCATAAGAACTTGGACCGTATAAAGGACTCGAACCAGATCCCGATGGACCATGGTCTTTATGGAGCCTCAAACGCACATGGAAATGGTATTGGCGCTTATCATTACATCTCCTATACACACCTTTCATCGCCAAACTATATTTCAATGCACCAACAACATGGCGAATACGGGTGCATCATGGGTATCAAAGTCGCTATCGACTTAAGAATCAAATTCTTGCAAGTGTATGGAGACTCAACTTTGGTGATCAGTCAGATTAAAGAAGATTGGGATACGAAACATCCGAATCTCATTCCATATCAAGAGCATGTATTGAATCTGATCCCTTACTTTGAAGAAATCACTTTTGATCACATCCCACGAGAGGAGAATCAGTTGGCAGACGCATTGGCTACCATGTCATCTATGTTCAAGGTCAGATGGGACAACAAAGCTCCCCAAATTATCATTGAAAGACTAGACGAACCAGCATACTATTGTGAACTTGATACCAGAGGAACATAAGAGAAACCTTTGTTCTACGAAGTGAAAAGGTATCTCGAGGCTCAGGAATATCTCGCAGGGGCATCTGTCAATGATAAGAAGTTCTTAAGAAGATCTGCCTCCAAATTCTTTCTCAACAACGACATCTTATATAAGCGCAATCACGACTTGTGCTTCCTCTGTTGTGTAGATCAGAAAACAACGGAATGAATCATGGAAGAGTTACATGAAGGCGCATTCGGTACCCACTCCAGTGGATATATAATGGCTAAAAAGATTCTAAGAGAAGGTTACTATTGGTCCACCATGGAAGATGATTATTACCGCCATGTTCGATCTTATCACAAATTCTAGATATATGCAGATAAAGTGCACATACCTCCAGTCCCATTGAATGTTCTAACCGCTCTGCAGCCTTTTGCAATGTGGGGCATTGACATGATTGGAGAGATCAAATCCACTACCTCCAATGGACATTGTTTCATCCTTGTTTCCATTGATTACTTCATCAAATGGGTAGAAGCAGCCTCGTTCGCATCTGTTACCAAGAATGTTGTGGCTCGATTCATCAAGCATAATCTTATCTGCTGGTATGGCGTCCTCGAAAGCATTATCATAGACAATGGTACCAATCTCAATAACAAATGATCACCGAACTCGCATGCGCTCAAGATTAAGCATCACAACTCTTCTCCATAAAGTTATTAATACATCCCCACAGAGTCACTTTCACAAAAATACATCCACAGGATCATCTCTATAATCCCCGCAGAGCCATCGCTCTCCCTACAAAGACAAATCTTCTCCAATGAAGTATTACATTATCATCTCCTTCCAGCAGTGCTCCAACACTTTAACTTCATCACGTTAGTCCTCGATCGCCTTTATTAGCTTCGGGCCATCATGTTAGTCTCCGAGCAAAGGATCCTATCGCCTTCACCTTTAATTTCATCACGTTAGTCCCCGAGTAGTGATCCTATCAGCTTCATCAGCTTCAATTTCATCATGTTAGTCCCTCAGCAGTGATCTTATCAGCTTCATTAACTTCAATTTCATCACGATAGTCCCTGAGCAGTGATCCTATCAGCTTCAATTTCATCACATTAGTCCCCGAGCAGTGATCCTATCAGCTTCATCAACTTCAACTTCATCACGTTAGTCCCCGAGCAGTGGTCTTTCAAATCTCATCACGTTAGTCCCCGAGCAGTGATCCTATCAGACTTATCTACATTCTCAAGTCATCATGTTACATTGGTCCTCGAGCAGTAACACATCAACCGATTACATCAGTCTCCAAGCAGTAATAGGTTATTCCATATCACATCATCCTCCAGCAAGATCTATACGCAAGATATTCATCCTCAACTGGGTATCTCTCGATGTTTATCATTCCCCCAACAGCAGCAATATCCAGACTCAAAACTTGGTCAGATAGTGCATCAGAGGAATTCACATCATTCTTATTCCCCAATCAAGGTTTCAACAACTTCATCCCTAAGCAGAGATCAAAGATCTCCAGCAAAACGTTCCTATCTTATTCAAGATGGATATGTTTTGAAATACCACAACATCTACATTCATACATTATTCATAAAAAATCATAACATTGTCATACACTCGCATGCATCATAATCTGGATAGGACTAACCATATCCTGTCAAGATCCACTTTCCCGAAGTAAAAGCTATTTTCCAAACGGAAGGTCAAAGATTAATACTCGAAACAAGACGGGAGAACTATCTGAACGACCATGCAAAATTATTCCCAAGCAACTGATCATGGATTAACACCCAAATCAAGACGGGAAAACTATCCGCATGTTGACAACTATCCATCTCAAAAATAGCCAAGACAAAGGTTTGTTCGACTCTCTTATTATCAACGCCCGTATAGCATCTTTAAGCCCATCTCCGATTACACATCTTCATCTCTCTCGATGGCATCTTTAAGCCCATCCCCGATATTTCTCTCATCCAAAAGACAAACATAGAGTCTAGCGTACGACTCTCTCCAGCATCAGCTTCTCCAAATGGAATCTATAAGTCCATTCTAGCGCATCGTCAACTGATGATCCCATTCCATGCAACAGCGAGTGCAAATTTTCAGGTGCACTCGAGTGTTCAATTATCTTCTACCTTCAGGTCACGAAAGGCAAGCATACCAATCTAACCCTTCCGGTACAAGAAGATTGAACAGGGACAACTGTTATACCCCAAAATTTGCCCTCCTACTTTTCAAGACAATTCCCATATCCATACTTAAGGATTTCACAAAGGTTGACCAGACAAACCTTCTTCTAAGAAATCAATCCAAACTAGGGTTATGCTCCTCTCAAGTCAAGATGAATTTCCAGTGCTCTAAGTGGTCATCATACCTCATCATATGCTTCAAGGGATCACCATGTCAAGTTTCTAGCTTTACAAGTCAAATTTGGATCAACTCATTTAATAAAATTAATTAACAAAATAATTAGTTAAACTAAATATTTTCTCTCAATCTAATTAAATATTTAAAACAAAATAGATAAATAATATTCACATTTCATTTGATCAAACAAATACTAACAAAATAATATATACAAAAATAATATATATATATATTATATATATATATATATAAGGTGAAGAATGGGCCAGAAGTGAAGCAAATCAGAAGGGGTGTGGAATCGAAATCCAACAGGCCTAAGAAATCAACCCAAGTCTGAGGAAGTTGCGTGATCAGGTGTAGCTGCTAAAGAGGGTGCACCATGAAGAGGTGTTTTTGGTTCTTCTGATGATGATTAGATGATGCATATGCGACGGTACATGGAAGCTATAGTGGATGCCTGCACAGAACTGGCAACTTTAGTTAACTAGGTGGTGACATTTGTCACCACCGGATTAGACCCTTAATCCATGTTTATATCTGATAAAACAAGAAAATTAAAACATAATTAAAAAAACAAAGAGACTTCTCTCTCTCTCTCTCTCTCGTCCCACGAATGCTCTCTCCCCTCTCTTCACTTATTCAGCAAAAACACTTGGAAACCCAGAAAAAGAAACCAAAACCAACCTAGCATAGTGGTCCACATGAATACAAGCGGTGGTGATGATGAATACGCGGCGGCGAAGATGAACACACGACAGCGATGATGAAGATCGACGACAACGACGATGAAGATCAACGGCGGCGACGATGAACATGACGGTGGTCGGAAGTCGCCTTGGGCGGCGGCGCCGTTGGAGTGCGGCAGAGTTACTCCGATCATCATTTTTTTACATCTCTAGCTTCATCTCCTTCTCCTCTCTTCTAATCTGTTGCTGGTTTTTACGGATAATCCATGATTTAGTCGGGATCTTGAAAGGGCTTTTTGGAACCCTAATGTTCTGACGCAATTTCTGACGACGAGGATGGAGGATCTGGACCTTTGAGACGTGAAATCGGTCTTCTGAGGCAAGGTTGAGAGTTTGACGGCGGCTTGACGACGGCCTGTGGTCGCAACTTGCTCCGGTGAGCTCTTTCCGAAACTCTCTTCTTCTTCTAATCGTATTTTCTGAAGGGTTGTTAATTTAGGAAAATGATGATAATGGCTTAGGGTTCATGATTCAGTGGCTTTTTGTGAGTTCGATTTGCCTTTTTCCTTCTTTTTGATGATCTACAAGTTTGATGATGGGAAAATGATGATGCTAGGGTCTGTTTGATAACTTTCCATGGCTTCTGTGAGTTTTTATTTTGTTTCTGAAGGGTTTATCAAAGGAAAGTGATGAACAAATGTTTTTGATTTCTGGGTTTCTGTGGTTGCTGCGGCTGCCTAGGGTTTTCTGTTGTATGAACAGTCCGAATCTTGATTTCAGTGCAATCATTGGCTTTGTACTGCTGATAACTTGTGATTTTTTACTTTCTTTATTTGGGCTGGAGCCTGTGATAGTTATTGTGAATTTCGAAATCGGGCTTGACTTACCACTTCTGACTTGTTATTGGACTTGAATTCTGATTTCTGATGTGCTTGAGAAAAACTGTTTGGGCAGAAAAATGTTTTTATTTTTTTATTTTTGTATGCTGAATGGTACTGCTGCCCTTGCTTTACACACTCCTTTTTTGTGAACCGAAACCAATAGGTTTTTTTTATTTGCAATAGAGAAAAATAGGCCTATGATAGAATTTAATGAGGCTTTGTGTTGCTTGAATATGATTGAAGAACACCCCTAATTTTTGATTCCTCTACGCAACCCTAATGGTGAGACTTTGAGAAGAAAACTCTTGAAAAATTCTTTGGTTTAAGTTCTTGTTTTTGACATTGATTTCTTGCTAACCATGTTTCTTGTTTTCTTGTTTCATGGGAAAATGATGGATGAGTGTGAGATAGCAATGAAGAATGTTTGAAGAAATCTCGGAAGAATTCGAAGAGGTGAAGACTTTGAAATACTAGGATTTAGATAAGAATGAGTTTGAAAACTCTCTTTTATTTTGATCTTGTAAAAAGAATTTTGTCTTGTAATTAATAATATTTAATAACATTTAAGTGCTCTTTGTAAGCTTTGTGAGAAATCAAAATGAAATTTGAATGAAGTTACACTTGAATGTTGTGTAGAAAACATTAGAAACTTTGTAGAATTCTTGCAAGAATTGCAACCAAACTTTGAATGGTATACTAAAATTTAGGATAAATATCAATCGAATTGCCTTAAAGCATGGTGCTTGGAAACAAAATCCAATTTTCAACTTTTTCCTCATATTTCCAAACTTGCCAAGATGAAAATCTCTTAATTAATGAGACAAAGAACCAAAATTATCTTCAAAGGCTTTCTTTAAATTCAACCTCTTATAAACTCAAGAAACCACCCTAAAAGCACAACAAATTCACACTTTTCACATGATAAACTTCAATATTCATCCTTAAAATGCACGACCCAACAAGTAGCTTCAAATTTACTTAATCATGAAAAACCTGATAAAATCCTCTCTAATGACAATTCACATAAAAACTTGGTTGATGAACGAGCATGTAATGAGATAAAAACTCATCTTGAGAATTCCTCAAGGATTTTGCAAATTCTGAATCCTTTGATGAAACAAAGAAACGGTTGGGACGTCTTGAGGTCTAGGAAGCCTTGGTAATTGAATAAATAGGAGAGAGAGAGAGAGAGAGAGAGAGGATATGAGAGCCATCTTGACCAACTGTCAACACAACCAAACTCCGCAGCTTGAAGAAAACCTGGAAGATAAGAAAACCTTGATCCAATCACGGTGCATGAATGCAATGCAATATGCTGTTTATGATGAAACATAAGCCTAAATCAAGAGGGTAAATTTTGGGGTGCAACAATAGGCAACTGTGCTAAGATATCCCTACGATCGAGGGACATGACCATGTTTTGTTCGTAAAGCAATGAGAGAGGATACCCTAAGGTGTGAGTGAGTGCAAAAATGTGTTGTATTCAGATATATTAGTCTTGAATTAGAGGTGATCTAGGGTTGATTTTATCTTTCCATACAATCCTATTAGCTAGCAGATAAATATGTACAGAAATTAAAGTGAGGAAAGTAAAAGTGCAGAAACATAAAGGTCCTACGCTATTACATAGCTTCGGGGCAGATACATAATATAGCAGTGCGGAAAGTAAAGGCAGGAATGTAAATCTACGCTATTACATGGAAAATACCTTGCGACCTATACATCTGTTCTAGGATTATAAATGCGAAAGAATTATTTTTGTTTTTTTGAAGGTTGATTTTTGTAAAAAGGTTAATTCTAATTAATTAATTTTAATTAAAAAAAAGAATTTTTTTTATTTTTCTGTCAGAACTTCTGATGCGTTTTGACCTAGAACTTCTAGCTCACTCGCTTCCAGAACTTCTGGAAGTTGGGTCATCGTTCCTTGCTAGAACTTTTAGGGACTGCGCTATTATTCTTTCTAGAACTTCTGGATAATCTGTATAATTTCTCTTTTCAGAACTTCTGGAGAACCTGTATAATTGCTCTTTCCAGAACTTCTAGAAAACCTATATAATGCTCTTTCCAGAACTTCTGGAAAATCTGTATGATGCTCTTTCCAAAACTTATGAAAAATATGTATGATGATCTTTCAAGAACTTCTGGAAAACTTGTATGTCTCTCTTTCCAGAACTTCTGGAAATTGGATGTGCTACCTGTATAAAATCAAAAGACGTTAGAAAAATTGGCAAAAGGCAGGGTTCGAACCCGTGCCCTTGAGAGAATGACTTAGTGCGCGTATGTTGAACCGCTGGGGCGGTGATACATCCATGAATTACAGCATATTCATAAATATATAAGTGAGCCCATTGTTTCCAAAACTTATGTAGGGTAAGTTTTTCTTAGAACTTCTGGATCGTCTGTTTTTTCCAGAACTTCTGGTTACCTGTGTTGGTGCTTCTTCCGGAACTTCAGGGAAACCATATACGTTACATACGCGTGTGGCACAAAATGTTCAAATCATCAAATAAAAACACTCCACGCTTGCCCTGGCCGATTGACCTGCAGTCAGAGACACCGGAGGGAAGCTCCGGTCATCTTCTCTGGTTGCTTCCAAGATCAAACCTGTAGAAATAATGAAAATAAATTCAATCAAAGGGACCCTACCCCCCTAAATCGAGGGTTGCGAGTTCAGTGGTGGCCTTGGTTTGGTCTAAATCGGCCTGGAAATAAGGATACGATGAAGCAGAAGCTTCGTGTCCTAACAATGGTGTATCATGATTCCTGCATAAAAACTCACGCACGATGGTTCTAAACAATCACAAACATCAATATAAGCATGAATATGTAAATCGAATCAGTTTAACCAATATGAATTGAGAGTTTGAATTTCATGAATTTTACCAAACTGGTGCAACTTGGTTGGCACGTTCTGGGCACGATCTGGCTTGTGTAAGGCTTGGGATTGCCTCCTGGAAACCTCAGGAAGATGATGGAATACTTGAAACACCTTGGGGATGGCTGAAGAATGTGGTTCGTGTTCGCCCTAAAACTTGAAAAGTTAGAGAAGTTTGTGTAGGGTTTTCTAGTGTAGCCAATCCTCTCCTTGTGGTCTGATCTTGTTATGTATTTATAGGAGAGTGCATTAGATCAAGCATAATTGGAAAATATATTACCTTGAATGCAAGAATATTTGATTTGGAATTTTCATCAAATCTTGCCTTTTTGAACAAATTTCCATCAAGTCTCTTGCCAATCTCAATAATTTTGAAATTATCAGCTTACATGGCTTGCTTGGACCTCGAGAATGTTGAAAAATAATCCTTGCACTTAATGTTTTGATTTTATATCTTTTATTTTAATTAGTTTGAATTTTAATGAATAAAAATTCAAAATAAATAAAATAAAGAGTACAAGGGCGTGGCATTCGGCTTGGAGGTTCTAATTAAGATTAGAAACAAGTTTTAATCAAGAAATCTTAGGCCCATTTAGAAGAAAAAAAACTTGATTTTTCTAAGTATTTCTCTTCATGCACCTCCTCAAAAATGCCCAACTTGCACAACTTGTATCTTGCTCAATTTTCAATATTTCTGAGTGTTCTTGGACTTTTTAGAAAGCTCAAGATGTCCTTTAAACACTCTTTTTGGTTTCATCTTCATTGAAGTTTCCATGTTCATGAACACTTTTTAGCAAAAAGATGACTTTTTGTTGACTTTTAAAAGGACCTGTAATGTTTTGATCCATAACTTCCAAATGAAGCATTTTTTTCCAAAGCTTGTGAGGCATGAAGTTGTAGAGAATTGAATTCCCTTCAAAATGAGCTTTGGTGGAAAACTTTCTAATAAAGTATGTGAAAGTTATGCTTGGTCAAAGTTCTGTTGACTTTTGTCTAAAAAACCCTAATTTAAAAACTTCGACTTTTGATCAAATCTTAACTTTCCTTGAGGAATCGTGGTCAAACCTTGATCAAATGATGAATATCACTTCAAAATATTGATGTTGACCAAAAATTATGAAGTTTGACTGTATGTTGACCACAATTGACTTTCTGTCCAATACAGTTGATTTTCAACCATCTGAGCAATTGGATGAGAAAATTTGACTTGTAAGGCTTAAAACTTGACATGGTGATCCGTTGAAGCATATGATGAGGTATGATGACCACTTGGAGCCTTAGAAATTCATTATGACTTGAGAAAATCAAAATCGTAGTTTGGATTGATTACTTAGAAGAGGGTTTGTCTGGTCAACCCTTGTAAAATTCTTAAGTATGGAGATGTGAATTGTCTTGAGAAGTAGGAGGGAAATTTTTGGGGTATAACACCACCTGAGGTACCTGTGGCACCAGAGGCACCGGCGGCATCAGCGACACCGATGCCACCCCAGGTCCCTCAAGTCTTTGGAGGGGGACCTTATGACTTATCTTTGCTTGCTCTTTATCCCACCCATGTGGCTAGACATATATGGCATGTAGAGGTATAAAATTTACATTTATATTACAATTATTAATTATGTTATGAATATTATTATGAATTCTAACAATGAATTTTTTCTTGTAGGATCGCGATACATTGAATGTCATAAGCCATGGGAGGAAGATCAACAGACTTATTCCCTCTCTCGAGCATGGTTTGATGATCTTCTACGTATTACAGGGTTACATGATTTTACCCTCTATGGATATAGCATGTTAAATTGGGGGATGATCAACGCTTTTGTAGAGAGGTGGCACGAGGAGACGTCTTCGTTTCATCTACCACATGATGAGATGACGATCACACTCGATGACGTCGTGTGTCTGCTTCACTTGCTGATAAGAGGGAGGTTTCTGGATCACCAAAAGTTGGAGAAAGATGAGGCCATTACTTTGTTGGTTGATAGGTTGGGAGTTACCGTGGAGAAGCCCCTGAAGGAGGTTGATAAGACACGTGGTTGCCACGTGAGATATAATTCGCTGAAAGAGGTATTTACATATGAGCTTGCGCTTGCTATAGCAGATGATGGTGATCCCGAGCAGGTTACCCTTCACAGGGGGTATGCCATGAAAGCATACCTCTTGTATCTTGTTGGCAGCCAGATATTTGTGGACACCAGTGCCAGCTACACTGACATCATGTACCTTAGGTTCTTTGCTGATTTTGATGCGATCAGTGGGTGGAATTGGGGGGCTTCCCGCTTGGTTTACTTGTATACCAAGTTGGCTGAGGGGACTAAGTGGAGGACGAGGCAGATCACTGGCAACATGTCTTTGTTGACGGTATAAATTATTTCTCTTAGCTTCCTTTTTTAATTATTTTGATATTGAAACTAACTTGTTTAATTTTGATATTTCAGGGATGGATGATACAGTACTTCCCCTGCATTTCTGGATGGGCACTTGCTGAGGGTTATACTGAGGATATGCCGCATGCTTGCACATACAAGCCGCTCAGAGGGAACCAGGCGACACCTCCGTATCAGGTTTACTTGGATCAGATAGTGCATGAGGATATTCAGTTATGTTCCTACGCCAAACACCGCGAGATAATACCATTTGATCAGGTTTCTCTATTTACAGGTTGGTTGGCCTATAGTACTCGGAAGACTGCTGCTTATATGCCCGAATTAGTGATGCTCTTGCGGCCCGCATCGAAATAGTGCTTTACCCCTAGATATCCAGTTGTCATACCCCAATTTTTGACCTAATATACCACCTCACATTTGCATCATTTCAAAACTAACAGTTCAGACAGCATTAATCGGGTGTAGCATTCACAGGTCAAAATTAGGGTTTCATCAGATTTTCATCTGATTCTTGAGCCAACCAATTAGGGTTTGAGATTCTTCCATCTCATTTGATCTATCTTGATCAAATCATCACCCTTCCATCCTCAGATATTAAATTCTCTCACAGATCAATCAAGGATCACCAATTAGGGTTTTGATCGTGTGAGAATTCTCCGACTTTTGAGCAAAGGATAACTTTTTGGATAGAGATTGGTCATCATATCTTAGATATAACCTCTTGACCTAATTTCGGATTCAAATCATCACGAAGTTCACGTAATTCATCACCAATTTCGTAAACGTCGATGAAATTTCATCTTAAAAGTCAAACTTTGACTTTTGGTCAAATTTTTCAAAACAAAACTTTTTCAATCATCAAAATACTTCAAATGATCCATCATGATCATCAAAAATCAAAGAATTTGGAAAAGTCAACAAAAAGTCAAAATTTCTATAACTTAGAAAAATTTCTAAGTGTTGAAATTTCACATTTTTTCCAAACTTCAAGCTATTTTTTCACCTAGTTCCAATTGGAATTTGGAAAAACTCAAAACATGAAAGTTGTAGATCATGGAAAATATTTCCAAATGTCCAAGAACTTCAAAATCCATGAAGTCTAGCTACACTTTGAATTTGAAATTTAGAGTCTAAAGTCCATAATTTTCAAGTACAAACTTGTAAAATTATAGGTCATTTTGCATTTTTCTCTTCTAGAACCTTTGCCACCTTGCCAAGAGAGGATGGAACTGATAACTATCAGTGAGGGATGATTGAGATAAGATAAGAGCAAATTGATATTTCACACATGGTAAAAGGAAGTTTCCTTTACCTTTAAAGCCAAAAGACTCTCTTACCCTCTAAGGTAAGATTGATTTTCCAAATGCCATTCCTTGCCTAACATTCTCAGAGCTTGTTGCCTATAAATTGAACATCAAATTCAAGCAAAATGGACACCAAAGCATTGCAAGAATCATGCTTTCTCTTTTCTTTCTTCAAAATCAAGAAACATGATGAACTTTTGAAAAAAACTTGCAATTTATAAAATCAATGAAAATCTTTGATCAAATTGGTGTCTAATGTGTTCTAATATCAACATCAAACTTGTTTGAACACTAAAATCAACATAGACTAGGCTAGAATTCAGAATTACATTTCATGTCATCTTGCTTGCCAAAACTGCCTTATGTTTCGAATCCATGGCTAGGCTGAAATAGCTTGTGTTCCAATCACTCAAACATCATCCATGAACATCATAGGGATGATGCAGATCCATTACAACTAACTGTAACATGCTTAACATCAAAATCGAAGTTCCATTTTCAGACTGTGCAGGTGGACTTGGCTGGAGTAATTCAAAGTGATTCAAAGCAAGCACACCATTCCTACAGCTTCCACATAGGCCGATGATGCTACAACAATCATAAAATAAGTTCTGGAAGCACTCAATCACCTTCTTCGATTTCAACTTTTCCAGGTTAGAACTCAAACTCTAATCCCATGATTCTTTGCACTTAAATGAAAAAACACCTGGCCAATCATTTTCTGCACCTAACACGATCATAAGCCCTCAAACTAATTGAAGAATCATCAACCACATGCCATTTAATTTGAAAAACTCAGTTCTAGGGTTCATCACGATTCCCAGAAATTTGAACATGTTAAGCTTAAAATAAATACAATTAACTTCCACCATCATGTTCGTGATGAGAAAACGATCAAGTTTGATTTTTATATCACTTAATTTGGTTGAGAAACGAAGATTTTGGATCGGAATTGGCAAACTGGAAATCAAAAGCACGAACCCAGAATACGCGCGTGTTCTTCATTGTTCTTCATTTTAAATTTTCAAATGATCCAATCCTTTTTCAACGCGTGTGTTAGTCCACTAAACAGCTCAACGCATTTGGTCTAGTGGTTCCTGGCTTGGTCTTAAGTCTTTCTGCCACGTGCCCCACCTCTTGGTCATGGGTTCAACACCCAGCAAGACCATTCTTTTTACAAAACTTCCAAATTTTCATGTTTTTTCACAAAACTTCAACAATTTTTTTTAACCAATCAAAACTTCTCATTTTGAGATGATTTTTTGCACACTTGTCATTTAATATATATATTTTATGATTATGTCAAAAAAATCCAAAAATATTTTCTTTTGATTAATTTTTAATCGAGCCGAAAACGACGTTCTGAACATTTTTTCAAAACCTCCTTAAAAGGTGAATTTTTCAAGTTTTCGACTTCCGATTTTTTTCAAAACTTCTCATACATCAACCTCACATCTCAAAAACATTTTCAAATCATTTTTCAAAACATTTCATCAAACTTGCATCTTTTTACCATGATTGATCCGATTTAAAACGATAAAACTGATTTCGTCTTCTCTCGAATTTCTCGATCGATCATGGGCCTCCCCTTATGGTGTAAGTCCCAATCCTTTATGTACATATTTAGTTTTACTTGTACATACTCAAAATCATCATTGTCAATATTCAAACATAAACAAATTTCTTTCGTTTGTTTTCATTCGTTTGTTTATACGCTGATGCCATTGGTATTGAAAGGAGCATTATTCCCTGTGAATTTGTTTTCAAACCAATGGGCCTCCCTCACGGTGTAAGTCCCATAACATTCTTTTATGTACATAATATTTCTTTGTACATATCAAACTTTCTTCAAATACTTTTTACAAAATTTCATCTGTACATAACACAGATACTTTTTACAAATACTCCAACACAGATAAACTTCGATCATTCGTTTCCGTTTCATCTGTATACACACTAAATACCATTGATTTTGAAAAGAAGTATTATTCCCTGTGAAAACTGTTTTCAAATCAATGGGCCTCTCTTACAGTGTAAGTCCCAACCCTCCTATGTACATCCACCTTTGTCTGTACATAAAAACTCTTTCGTGTACATATTCACTTTCTTGTACACAATTCAAACTTGTAAATAAACAAGTTACACTCGTTTTAAAACGTTCGTTTCACAGACACTTGTTTATATTCCTTCATAAACTCTTACAAATAAACATCATGTATTGTTTATATTTCCTTCATAAACTCCTGTGAATACATATCACACACACACTTGTTTATATAACTGTTCAGTTGTTAACATAACAATTAGTCTAACCATTACGCTCCCCACAGAGTTAGCCTCCGCTTGGGCTTTATACAAGATTATCCATCTCCAACAGAGTTAGCCTCCGCTTGGGCTTCATACAAGATAATCCATCCCCAGCATGGAATAGCTTCCTCTTGAGCTTCATACAAGATATTTTTATCTCCAGCAGAGTTCAGCCTTCTCTTGGGCTTCATACAAAGAAACTCTCCCGCAGAGTTAGCCTCCGCTTAGGCTTCGTATAAGACAACACTCCCCTGTTGAGTCAGCCTCCTCTTGGGCTTCGTTCAAAAGAACTCCTCATTGAGTTTACCCTTCTCTTGGGCATCATACAATGAAAGAGACAGGAAATCTCTTAACAACCTCCTCTTGGGCTTCCAATACAAAGAATCACCCGCGCTAAGATAGAACCCTGAAAGGATGGTTTCTCGGTGAAATCACTTTCAAAATCACCATAGAGTAAAATTTCCCGGTGAAGTTGCTCTTACTCAGGAAAGGATGATTTCTCGGTGAAATCCCTTTCAAGCCAAAGCCAGCCATATCCTATAGCTTCCTCTTGAGCTTCATACAAGGACCCTCGATGACCCTCGATGACCCTCGGAATGCCTCCTCTTGGGCTAACAATACAAGGACCCATGGGCTTCTTAAAAGCATCCCTTTAATCCAATCAATTTCTCCTCGAGATTTAGACATTTATCATCTCTATGGAAGAAGTATCTCATCCATCACATCACATACAGTCAAAAAACTTTTCAAAACTTTTCAAACTTTCCAAACTCTTTTCAAACAAAAACATCTGTTAATTGTAAGTGGTAACGCTTGTACACTCAAGCAAAACACCTAATACTTACATTTAAAAGATTCAAACATCTTTTTCAAACATCTTTCTTAAACATGTAAGTGGTAACGCTTGTATACTCAAGCAAAACACCTAATACTTACGACGAAAGATTTTTCATCAATCAAACTTTTCAAAAATGTATGTGATGAAATAGATTAGATACATTTTTCATTAAGATGACATTTGTCTGTCTCTTACTAACATCCCGTTGCTTTCCACTAGCATAAGTGGGAACTACGATTGCTCTGACTTTCTCAACATCCTTTTGAGAATACGTAGGCACAAGGTCTCATCCTTGCCGAGCAAATTTCTATCTCGCACCAAACAAACATAGAACCCAGATCCGAGCTACAAATGCTCGATTCCCACTAGGATATGTATGCGTAAGATCCATGATCTTTGCGAGCACAATAATAATAACCCTAGATTCTTAAATAACCTATCTGCTTTTAAAATCCCAACGGAGAAACTTTCCCAATCATAGAAATAGCAATTAAAAACACACAATGATCAAACATATTCATATATAAAAGCTATGGATAACCGTATATATTTAGGATGCTCCATCTGTTCCTTTATATAACAATCCCCTTACTCGTATCTCCCCAATGCGTTACGCCTAGTTTGCGCTAGTCGTTACGCATACCAATATCAATCGAGGGTATTTCACTTTCCCTTTTCATAATCATTAAATCATCTTTCTTGTGTTGAAAATAATAAAGCTTGATGCTCATGCATCTTTATAAACAAATCAAAAGATTTAAATCGTTACGAGCCGTAAGATCCGAACTCACGTCAGATCCTCTAGCGCCACCTTTAACGCGAACAGAAAATGGCGACTCTGCTGGGGAGTACGCTGAAACTTTGATTTTTCAAAAAAAGAAAACGTGTTACTCTGTCCGAGAGCACCAAGCTTTTTTTCTTTTCAAAAAGAAAAGAAAGGGGATAAGCTTTTCATTTTTGCATATATCTGTTTTTCTTTATTGTGTGTTTCGCGATTTCACTTGATGGAAAGAAATCCTAACCCGGATTTAAGAAACATTTTAAGATCTAGGTGGAGGTATTAATACGTGAGCAGTTCAATGCTTTCGAAGTTAATATTTCCCGCGCAGTGGAGGTTGTCTTGGGGGTATTGTGTTTAGCGAGTAATTGCGAAAACGCTGTATCTTCGGGAGAACTTAAGAAGCTGAGTGGACTGTAGAACACATAAACCATCCTGGCCATTAGGATGTAGTGCAGAGATTATTCGGGTGTAAGCCTAGAGTAATTGTCATGCGAGACTACGATCAAGCGAGTTTCTTGAAAATATTATTGGACCATCGAGTATTCACCAAATCCAATAATGTTTTGAAGGGGAGTGTTGAGATTATCAGAGAACCCGCTTCACGATGAATAAGCCCTTAGAACTTAACCACGTTGATTCTTATCGTTGGCTTCATGCTCGTGACTTCAACGCCGTGTGTATAACTACTAACCATGTTTGCGATTTATGCATTCATTCATTCATTCAAAACAAAAAATTTCTTCATTTCTTTCCATTTCCAAAGAATTTAGAGATTTTTTCTTTGTAAAATATTTTAGGTTAGAGTGATGGACGCCGAGGAAGATTCACCAAAAGATACAGCTTTAGGATTCCCGATGTAGGAAAGTTGAAAGAGTTAGCATCCTTGGTAAGATCCCCGGATTTCGTAAAACGCTATGGAACTCTTTTAACTCTTCCGAACGTTGATGAAGGACTTCTCAAAACTTTCGCTCGCTTTTACGATCCGCCTATCGTTGTTTCATCTTCCCCGATTATCGCTGATGCCTACTTTGGAAGAGTATGCGATATCCTAGGTATCTCAGTATCAGACAAAGTGCCTTTCAGTGGTTTGGAAGCCATTCCTAAGTCTCAAGTCATTGCAACAATGACTCATTTAAAGAAACCTGAGATAGACAAAAACCTAACTACCAAAGGAAAACTCTTAGGACTGACTTCAAAGTTCCTAATGGAGAAGGCTCTCAAATTCTCCGGGTAGTATGGTAGCCTTTGAAGCTATTTTAGCTTTACTCCTCTATGGATTGGTGTTATTTCCCAACGTCCCGAATTTCGTTGATATCAACGCCATAAGGATTTTTCTGATTGGAAATCCCGTTCCCACCCTGCTTGGTGACACATACGTCTCTATTCATCATAGGAATCGTCAAGGAGACGGAACTATCGTGTGTTGTGTGCCTCTGTTTTTCAAATGGATTACCTCACATTTGCCTAAATCTCCTATCTTCCGCGAAAACAAAGACGAGTGGCATTGGTCCGTAAGACTCATGTCTCTAACAAACGATTTATATCCATTGGTATACTTTGGCAAACAATGAGATGGAAATCATTGAGAGTGGGAGAATTTGCCAACGTACCTCTCATTGGTACGAAAGGAGGAATCAACTACAACCCATTCCTAGCAAAACGTCAGCTCGGATACGCAAATTCTGGTAAACCTTCCAGCTTTACAGTAGAAAGCTACTTCTATCATGAAGGAGAGGATTCCCAAGGATTGAAAGCTAGGATGATTAAAGCTTGGCATCACATCCAAGAAAAGGAAAGGAAAGGCAAAGAATTGTGTAGCCATGGAAACCTACACTTTGGTAAAGAAAAGAGCGAAGGAATTCAATGCCTTACGCTTATAAGGATCCCATGTTCTCACCGCCCAAATCGACAAATTTTCCCGTTGAAGCTGTGGGAGAATACCAAGAAGCCTTGACCAAGATAAGGTTTGAGAAGGAAGCTTTGGAAAGCAAATTCCTCAAGACTAACCTTGAGATTGAGAAGCTCAAGAAGCAAGTCAAAGATCATGAAAAGACGCTTTATTTCCAGGACGAGTGGCTCATGGAGAAAGATGAGAAGATTCGCCAGAAGGATAGCGCAATCCGTATACGCCAAGAATGGGAAAAGAAAGCTCGAGGAGATGACAACCAGCGATCTCGCTCCCAACAAATGGAAGAAAGTCATTAGCAAGCTAAGAGCCGAGAAAGCCAAACTAAAAGCTCACTATGGGAAGGAAATCGTCAAGTCGCATCAAGTTTTGATCGCCATCCGACGAAGATGTTTAATTAGTTTAATGTAGTTTGTAATTTTATCATTTATTGTATCATTTGTGTGAGCAATGCTCCAACAAAAAACAATTGTTGTAATCTTCCTTCTTTAATCAATAAAATTTGTGTTTTCCATCCAAATATTTGCCTGAAATATCTCGTTTAGTGTAAATTTTTGAAATTTCTTTTCTTTACAAATCATATTCATGCATCATACTTTGCATTTAAGTCTATTGATTAGGGTCTGATACTTTCTATCAACTTTCTCAGCTTTACAGCTTTTCTAGCTTGAACAGTTCGAACAAATAGAAAGATCGCTGTCGTCGTGCCTTAGAGTTTCTCGATCGTCCGCACCAACTCGAACGCATACCGATCAAAAGAAGAAAAGTAATGGAGAATTTTGAACAAGAAAACGTTGAACTCCGTGGTACGGTAACCACACTACAAGGAGAAGTGGAGAGACTCACGCCTTTGGTCAATTCGCTGCACAACAAGAAAGTCAACAAGCAAATACGAAAAAAACCAAATAGCAACTTCGAGGATACTACTACTCCGGCTTCATCCGTCGCACAAGAGTTCACCTTTAACATGCCGAGGGCTATCCATGGGAATGCCTTTAACTTCGGCATTGGAGTTCGCCAACCGACTTCTCAAACAACCTCGCTTGAAATACCTACTTTGCAAAGAAAACGCCACGCTCACTCCACAACGTGGAATAACTTTTCCACAAGTAACAATGTCGGTTTCTCAACCGATCATGTTGAACTCACCCAGTGCATGCTACCACGCATTTAAGAAGTTCATCACACTCAGAAATAACACGAACGCCATGGTTCATGGAGAATCTCCAGAACAGCCTCAAAATGCAGAGATAAAACGATTCGAGGGAAAGAATTGTTTGAAAAACGCCTGACTTGTGCTTAGTTCCTCGCAAAAATACTGCAAAATTCAAAGTCCCGACTTTGAAAAGTACAAAGGAAATTCTCGTCCGCAAAGCCATCTCACGATGTATGCCAGAAAATGTCTACATACAATGAGGATCATCGCCATTAATCCATTACTTCCGTGATAGTCTCACCGTGCCGATCAAGTGGTATATGGGTTTAGACAAAGACGAATATCCAAACATTCAACGACCTAGGCAAAGCCTTTATCCAAGAAGATAAATTCAACTTGATATGGCTCCGATAGGATCAACTCCGCTCCATGTCTCAAAAGGAAAGAGAGACATTTAAGGAATATGCGCAACGATGGAGAGAAATTGCTGCCCAAGTCAATCCGCCCTTAGAAGAGAAAGAGATGACTAAGGTATTCCTCAATACTCTTGGTCCATTCTACTATGAGCGAATGATCGCTAGCGCCCCGAGACTTCAATGAAATGGTAAGCATGGGAATGCGACTAGAAGAAGGGATTCGGACAGGACGTCTAACCAAGGAAGTAGGGTCTTCTAGTAGTACAAAGAAAGTTGGAACCAGCTTCCCAAGGAAGAAAGAACATGACGTAGGAATGGTGTCCCGAGGGAAACCATGCAAAAATGTCATTCGACAAAGATGTAGCGCCATAGCACCCGTCAACATTAACTCCAAGAATTGCTCCGCATTTCAACAAAATCAACAAACTCAATCGCCAATGCTCACAGCCACAATCCAAACCGACGCCTCGAGTCACACAGTCGACCCGATTCCTATGACGCATACGTAACTTTACCCCGCTAATAGAAAGGAATCTAATACGACAGGTTACCACCTCCGTCCCCGAAGCTACCATGGTGGTACAAAGTCGATGTTTCTTGCCCTTTTCACCAAGGGGCACCGTGCCATGACCTTGAGCATTGCATAGCAAGGCGAGGTACAGGTTAGTGAAGACTAATCTTCTTTCCTTCAAACACAAGTCCGAATGTGCAAGCCAATCCGCTTCCCAGCCATAGTGGACACTCAGTGAATCTAATACTAAGGAATACAGACAGGTACCTTGTCACAGACGTAAGCTTAGTCGAGGAAACTTAGTGCATCTCCATGAATCGTACAGTGCAATGAGCGCTTTTACTAAGCATGATTACGCAGCTTGCCATATCTGCTCCAAGGATGTTCGTGGATGTTACACCATAAGAGCAGATATCCAACATTTGTTAGACATTGGTGATCTACAAATTTACGTAAATAGAGATGACCATGACGAAATACAATAGGTATTTTCCGCATGAGCTTTTAGTCTCGATATCAACTCGAAAATCCAAGTAAACGCCAGATCCCTTGTTTCAACATGCCCGAGCATGTAGAGATCACGCATAACGGTTCCAACATTCCAACATCTCCTTTGGTAATTTGCCCATCCGGTCCGTTCGCATAGCCTACTAGAGCAATTCCTTACCAAGACAATGCAACCTCGATAGAAGATGGGAAAGAGAAACCGCCACGCCCACCAATGTCAATATAATGTAAATCGGACGAGTGACCGTATGGACGAGTTCATGCTCCAAACCACCAAAACCGCCGCAATCCTCGCTTTTAAACAAAACCCGCTTAGCATATCCGCTAAGAATCCTACAACGATTCCCATTGCTAACCCAGCATAAACATTGGCTCTACCGATAGAACCAACATCAACTCAGACTTTGACGAGATACTGAAACTAATCAAGAAGAGCGAATATCGAGTCATAGACCAATTAATGCAGACTCCTTCAAAAATTTCGATATTGTCTTTACTCCTCAACTCCGAAGCTCACCAAGAAGCTTTGATGAGAGTACTAGACCGTGCTTATGTGGATCACGATGTGACTATGCACCAATTTGGAGGATCGCTCCAACATAACAACCGCAATAATCGAGTTTTAGTGATGAAGAACTTTCAAGAAGGAAAGATCACAACTTGGCCTTGCACATCTCAATGATTTGCCAGAAGGATTCCCTATCCAATGTATTGGTAGATCAGTTCATCCTTAAATGTGATGCCAAAGACGACACTCGCTTGTTTAGCTTACAAAGGAACACCAATGAAGTTCAACGACATCATAGTAAGAGCTTTTGATGGATCGAGAAAGTCGCTATTGGTGAAGTTGATCTCCGATGACAATTGCCCTCACATCGCTCCAAATTACCTTCCAAGTCATGGACGTGCACCGTATACATGTTTGCTAGGAAGACCTTGATCCACGATGCAGAGAATTTACTCTCTCCATCAGAAATTAAAATTCACAGTAAATGGAAAGTTGGTAACCATCAGTGGCGAACAAGCTTTGCTTGTAAATCATCTGTCTAGTTTCTCTTTCATCACGGCTAATGACATTGAAGCGCCGTATCTCCCAGAAAATCCGTTAGAAGATGAATCTACTAAAAATAGGTCATCTATCTCTTCGTATAAAGAAGCGGCACAGATGGTGAAAGATGGCAATGCTCAAGGATGGGGACAAATTATCAAACCTGTCAAGAATGAAACGAAAGCCGGTCTTGGGTTCACACCTATATTCTCCAAAGAAAAACAGAAAGATGAAGCACTTTCTCCGATCAAGGAAGTATTTCATAGTGGAGGTTTCTTAAACCCTATTCCGCAAGAGGTTAATGTTGTAACCATTGAAGAGGATGAAGACGATCCATCTGAATCTGAAGAGTGGAGCACTTACTTGAATAGCCCTGAATATGTATCTCAGGAAGAATTGCCCGAACCAACCGATCAATTCAAAAACATGTCCTTGCAAAGGCATAAAAATCCGCCTGTCCCTGATGAAGTTTGGGATACCTTGGGAGAGCCAAGTGGTAAGTATGACTACATGGTGAAGTACTCTGCGCCAGAAAGCTCAAAAATCCGGATCGAAGATATCCAACCCACAGGATGGGGTGATGACTTTGAATACCCTAGTCAATCAGAAGAGGGATATGCATCTTCTCCGCCTAATCAGCAAATCGAGATCCCAAACGAAGATCTCTGCTTCAACACATCTGTGGAGTTTACCAAACCAGATCCTGGTTATCACTACATCAACATGATCACTGAAGATCAAGAGTATGACTCGGGATACGATCTAGAAAGTGTCGCCGACAACGAGTCTCTTCACTCAGAAGACTGGAAGGAACATCCCCAGTATTCAACACAGAGATCAACAGGAAGTACAAAGGCTAGCTCTCATACTTCCCGATCTGTTAATCAAGAAGATCGCTTTAGCAGCACCAAAGGCAAAGACCATCGTCCAGAGTCTTCAAAGCCTGCTCAGCCAGCAACCAAAGTTTACTCAAGGGTTAAGCCAAGTGGGAAATTACCAGATTATCTCGATATCCAAGGAGTTCGTCACTATTGGAAACCTGTTGAAGTTAGGACTAATGTTCATAGTTCTAAGTAGTTTATCTTTGCTTTTGTTTTGAACTCTCGCTTCGCCCAGAGCGAAGAGATGTTTTATAGGGTTTAGTTTTAAATAATCTCTCTTTGTCTTGCCCAAGACAAACGAGTTTGTATTTAAGGGCCCTGTTCATATTGTGAATCATAAATAAAATGCGTTGTTTTGATTCCACACTTTGTGTTTATTTTTCATTTTACCCTTTCTTGGAAATGATAATCCTAAAAAACACAAAAACAAAAAAAAAAAATCTTCAAAAAAAAAAAAATCATAATTAATCTGCATACACTTTCAAAAAAAAAAAAAATCTCTTTAATCAAAAATAAAATCTAAACATGCAGATTAAACAAAAGAACAAATCCATTGAAAGCAATAACTCTATACTCTCTCCCAACTTTGGAATCCCCTGTGAATTCGCTGAAAAAGAAGTTGAAGAAGAGATTCTAGATGAGATTTCTCGATTGTTCAAACACGAGAGTACCCACTTGGGGCATCGTACAAGGATAAGAAAACTCTGAGGAGGCTTTCTAGGAATTTCTTCCTGAACGAGGATGTGCTATACAAAAGAAACTTCGACATGGTTCTCGCTTCGCCGATGCAAGAAGCATACAATCATCCATGAAGTGCATGAAGGATCATTTGGAACCCATTCAAATGGGCATGCAATGTCTAGAAAATCTTGAGCAGGATACTATTGATAACGATGGAATCCGATTAAACACGCAAAAGATGTCACAAGTGCCGATCTACGCAGATAAGATCCATGTGCCACCGACTCTACTCAACGCTCTCTCCATGGCCTTTCTCCATGTGGGGCATCGACATGATTGGAATGATTGAACCAAAAGCGTCCAACGGACATCGCTTCATTCTAGTAGCCATTGACTACTTCACCAAATGGGTCGGGCAGCCTTACGCCAACGCCACAAGACAAGTGGTTGTGAGGTTCATCAAGAACAACCTCATTTGCCGATATGGAGTTCCAAGTAAGATCATTATCGATAATGGATCGAACTTGAACAACAAAATGATGACAACTATGTGAGGAATTCAAGATCGAGCATCACAACTCGCTCCTTACCGCCAAAGATGAACGCGCGTTGAAGCGACCAACAAGAACATCAAAAGATCGTCCGTAAAATGGTCATCACCTACAAAGATCGGCATGAAATGTTGCCATTTGCTCGCATGGGTATCGTATCAAAGACGCACTTCAACAGGGCAACTCCTTTTCTCTAGTATACGGCATGGAAGCAAGGTTCCCGTAGAGGTTGAGATCCCATCAATGAGAGTTCTCATGGAAACAAAGCTATCCGAGGTCGAATGGTGTCAAAGCGTATACGACCAACCGAACTTAATTGAAGAAAACGTCCGACCGCCTGTGTCACGGATAACTCTATCAAAGAAGAATGAAAAAGCTTTCGACAAAAGGTCCGACTCGTGAATTCGAGAAGGCGACTCTTAAAAAGATTCTGCTTTTCAAAGATTCTAGGGCAAATGGACTCCTAATTATGAAGGCCCATACATCGTCAAAAGAAGCTTCTTTGGCGGTGCTATGACTCTCACAACCATGGACGGCGATGAACTCCCGCATCCTGTGAATGCTAATGCAGTCAAGAAATACTTTGTCTAAAAAAAAAAAAAAAGAACAGGTAAGTCGAAAACCGAAAAGGGCGCTTAGGCAAAATGAGCGTCTCGGTGGATTGAAAACCGAAAAGGCGATCCGTGCAAAAATTAGAGACAATAAATGTAAAATATCCCGATAGATTGAAAACCTGAAAAGGCGATCTAGGCAAAAACAAGGATACAAAAAATGACAGAGTAACTGCAGTCAGTCTGTATTTTGTCCACATGAAGAATTATCCATCAACGGATCTTCAATCAACTCTTCTAAAGCTACAAACGCAGTGGGGATTTGAAGTTGTTAGGGATAATAGCGGTTATTTGCTTTCAATGTAGCCTTTTCCCAATAAATTATCATTTCCAACTCTTGTAAATAGCTCATGGAATCACGCCTTTGGCTGATTACCATTCTATCAATAAACTTGAGCCTTGTGCCTTTTGTTTGCAATTCCTGTTTATTCTGTTTTGCAAAACAACGCTTTTTATTGTGAAAATCACTTTTTGAAACAAAAATGTTTTAAATGAATTTTTACTTTAAAATTTTGGAACAAAAGCAAAATTCTCCTTTGAATTATGGACACGGAAATAACTTTAACCGTTTCTCCAATAGTGTTTCGATCCCCAGTGGAGTCGCTAACTGCTACAGCAATTTTCTCCTCAACGGAAATCTTCAAAGGATGGTAGTCTTATCCAAAAAGAATCCCCAATCAAGTTGCCAATGAAATGCCTTTCTCTGAAAGTTTAAAGCATGCAACTCAAAATCTTCGTCAGTGAACGTTTACACCAGTGCTGTAATCTTCACTAAGTATTTGTTCGAACTGTGACGCGGTCCTCTTCCCCAAATATCTCTTTAGTGTCTTTGTCAAAGTAGTGTTAGCATACATATAACATTCATGACATTCATACATAATAGCATCATTCATGCATTTTTTGCATTCCTCAAAATGTTTGCTTCCATATCACTGGTGTAAATCACACTTACTCATGTAAGTACAAGTTTATCCCCAGTAAGAGTCTCGCCAAATAGAAAAGATACATTTCTTTTTTATCCCCGGCAGAGTATCACCAAACAGAGAAATGCATTTTCTTCTCTTCACCACATTCCCCAGCTGAGATCATTCCTCATTGGGAACAATGTCTTGATCGACTGTTTCTTTTCAGTTCATTCCTGAATAGAACCTCGTCTCTAATCAACAAAGCAATAAGCAATAGTCTCATTGTCTGAGCCGCTTATTTTCATTCCTAAACTTATCATAAAAGTTTGTTCTTCTCAACAAGGTCAAATCATGACCGTACGAGAAATTCCTCAGCAGTTTGTCTTTCTGTCAAAAGGAAAACCTGTGTCTTCTGATCAAAAATGCCCGCATCTCCTCAAAAAGAGAGATCCTTGGCAAAATTGTATCCAGGAAAATAGAAACTCATTTTTGAGTTCTGTTTCTTTCACTGTCTGTTATTCACAAAGCTGAATACACAGCAAATTGTCTTAAAAGATGTACCTTGTTATAGTTATCACTTTGCTGATAATTGGTAATATCTTCAAAGCTCATTCCAGTACTGTTTCCACTACTGTCTGTTATTCACAAAGCTGAATATTCAGTAAATTTCCTCAAAAAAGTTACCTTGTTATAGTTATCACTTCGCTGATAATTGGTAACATCTTCAACATTCATTACCATAAACTATCACAAGGCTGATAATTGGTAATATCATTTTCACTTACCTTAAACAATGTCACAAGGCTGACAGAAGGTAATCTCTCTGTTTCCGAAACGAAACAAACATTCACATGTTTTGTGAATCATTCCTTCCCCAACAGGGACGTGTTCACAAATTTTCCCCCACCATGTCATTTCTGTGATACCATCTGGGTAAAACTTTTTCGCAATCATTTTGCATCATCCGCATCTTTTGGTATCTTAGGTCCAAAATTTGTGTATTCTGATATTTAAGTATCTTTACACCTATCAAAACGAAGATATTCATCTTCATCTCTCAGGTTAAAGAAACTTAAATAGGGGCATCTGTCATACCCCAATTTTTGACCTAATATACCACCTCACATTTGCATCATTTCAAAACTAACAGTTCAGACAGCATTAATCGGGTGTAGCATTCACAGGTCAAAATTAGGGTTTCATCAGATTTTCATCTGATTCTTGAGCCAACCAATTAGGGTTTGAGATTCTTCCATCTCATTTGATCTATCTTGATCAAATCATCACCCTTCCATCCTCAGATATTAAATTCTCTCACAGATCAATCAAGGATCGACCAATTAGGGTTTTGATCGGGTGTGAGAATTCTCTGACTTTTTGAGCAGTGGATAACTTTTTTGGATAGAGATTGGTCATCATATCTTAGATATAACCTCTTGACCTAATTTCTGGATTCAAATCATCACAGAAGTTCACAGAATTCATCAGTCAATTTCAGAAACGTCTTGATGAAATTTCATCTGCACAGAAAAGTCAAACTTTGACTTTTGGTCAAATTTTTCAAAACAAAACTTTTTCAATCATCAAAATACTTCAAATGATCCATCATGATCATCAAAAATCAAAGAATTTGGAAAAGTCAACAAAAAGTCAAAATTTCTATAACTTAGAAAAATTTCTAAGTGTTGAAATTTCACATTTTTTCCAAACTTCAAGCTATTTTTTCACCTAGTTCCAATTGGAATTTGGAAAAACTCAAAACATGAAAGTTGTAGATCATGGAAAAATATTTCCAAAATGTCCAAGAACTTCAAAATCCATGAAGTCTAGCTACACTTTTGAATTTGAAATTTAGAGCTCCAAAGTCCATAATTTTCAAGTACAAACTTGTAAAATTATAGGTCATTTTGCATTTTTCTCTTCTAGAACCTTTGCCACCTTGCCAAGAGAGGATGAAACTGATAACTATCAGTGAGGGATGATTGAGATAAGATAAGAGCAAATTGATATTTCACACATGGTAAAAAGGAAGTTTCCTTTTACCTTTAAAGCCAAAAGACTCTCTTACCCTCTAAGGTAAGATTGATTTTCCAAATGCCATTCCTTGCCTAACATTTTCAGAGCTTGTTGCCTATAAATTGAACATCAAATTCAAGCAAAATGGACACCAAAGCATTGCAAGAATCATGCTTTCTCTTTTCTTTCTTCAAAATCAAGAAACATGATGAACTTTTGAAAAAAACTTGCAATTTATAAAATCAATGAAAATCTTTGATCAAATTGGTGTCTAATGTGTTCTAATATCAACATCAAACTTGTTTGAACACTAAAATCAACATAGACTAGGCTAGAATTCAGAATTACATTTCATGTCATCTTGCTTGCCAAAACTGCCTTATGTTTCGAATCCATGGCTAGGCTGAAATAGCTTGTGTTCCAATCACTCAAACATCATCCATGAACATCATAGGGATGATGCAGATCCATTACAACTAACTGTAACATGCTTAACATCAAAATCGAAGTTCCATTTTCAGACTGTGCAGGTGGACTTGGCTGGAGTAATTCAAAGTGATTCAAAGCAAGCACACCATTCCTACAGCTTCCACATAGGCCGATGATGCTACAGCAATCATAAAATAAGTTCTGGAAGCACTCAATCACCTTCTTCGATTTCAACTTTTCCAGGTTAGAACTCAAACTCTAATCCCATGATTCTTTGCACTTAAATGAAAAAACGCCTGGCCAATCATTTTCTGCACCTAACACGATCATAAGCCCTCAAACTAATTGAAGAATCATCAACCACATGCCATTTAATTTGAAAAACTCAGTTCTAGGGTTCATCACGATTCCCAGAAATTTGAACATGTTAAGCTTAAAATAAATACAATTAACTTCCACCATCATGTTCGTGATGAGAAAACGATCAAGTTTGATTTTTATATCACTTAATTTGGTTGAGAAACGAAGATTTTGGATCGGAATTGGCAAACTGGAAATCAAAAGCACGAACCCAGAATACGCGCGTGTTCTTCATTGTTCTTCATTTTAAATTTTCAAATGATCCAATCCTTTTTCAACGCGTGTGTTAGTCCACTAAACAGCTCAACGCGTTTGGTCTAGTGGTTCCTGGCTTGGTCTTAAGTCTTTCTGCCACGTGCCCCACCTCTTGGTCATGGGTTCAACACCCAGCAAGACCATTCTTTTTACAAAACTTCCAAATTTTCATGTTTTTTCACAAAACTTCAACAATTTTTTTTAACCAATCAAAACTTCTCATTTTGAGATGATTTTTTGCACACTTGTCATTTAATATATATATTTTATGATTATGTCAAAAAAATCCAAAAATATTTTCTTTTGATTAATTTTTAATCGAGCCGAAAACGACGTTCTGAACATTTTTTCAAAACCTCCTTAAAAGGTGAATTTTTCAAGTTTTCGACTTCCGATTTTTTTCAAAACTTCTCATACATCAACCTCACATCTCAAAAACATTTTCAAATCATTTTTCAAAACATTTCATCAAACTTGCATCTTTTTACCATGATTGATCCGATTTAAAACGATAAAACTGATTTCGTCTTCTCTCGAATTTCTCGATCGATCATGGGCCTCCCTTATGGTGTAAGTCCCAATCCTTTATGTACATATTTAGTTTTACTTGTACATACTCAAAATCATCATTGTCAATATTCAAACATAAACAAATTTCTTTCGTTTGTTTTCATTCGTTTGTTTATACGCTGATGCCATTGGTATTGAAAGGAGCATTATTCCCTGTGAATTTGTTTTCAAACCAATGGGCCTCCCTCACGGTGTAAGTCCCATAACATTCTTTTATGTACATAATATTTCTTTGTACATATCAAACTTTCTTCAAATACTTTTTACAAAATTTCATCTGTACATAACACAGATACTTTTTACAAATACTCCAACACAGATAAACTTCGATCATTCGTTTCCGTTTCATCTGTATACACACTAAATACCATTGATTTTGAAAAGAAGTATTATTCCCTGTGAAAACTGTTTTCAAATCAATGGGCCTCTCTTACAGTGTAAGTCCCAACCCTCCTATGTACATCCACCTTTGTCTGTACATAAAAACTCTTTCGTGTACATATTCACTTTCTTGTACACAATTCAAACTTGTAAATAAACAAGTTACACTCGTTTTAAAACGTTCGTTTCACAGACACTTGTTTATATTCCTTCATAAACTCTTACAAATAAACATCATGTATTGTTTATATTTCCTTCATAAACTCCTGTGAATACATATCACACACACACTTGTTTATATAACTGTTCAGTTGTTAACATAACAATTAGTCTAACCATTAGGCTCCCCACAGAGTTAGCCTCCGCTTGGGCTTTATACAAGATTATCCATCTCCAACAGAGTTAGCCTCCGCTTGGGCTTCATACAAGATAATCCATCCCCAGCATGGAATAGCTTCCTCTTGAGCTTCATACAAGATATTTTTATCTCCAGCAGAGTTCAGCCTTCTCTTGGGCTTCATACAAAGAAACTCTCCCGCAGAGTTAGCCTCCGCTTAGGCTTCGTATAAGACAACACTCCCCTGTTGAGTCAGCCTCCTCTTGGGCTTCGTTCAAAAGAACTCCTCATTGAGTTTACCCTTCTCTTGGGCATCATACAATGAAAGAGACAGGAAATCTCTTAACAACCTCCTCTTGGGCTTCCAATACAAAGAATCACCCGCGCTAAGATAGAACCCTGAAAGGATGGTTTCTCGGTGAAATCACTTTCAAAATCACCATAGAGTAAAATTTCCCGGTGAAGTTGCTCTTACTCAGGAAAGGATGATTTCTCGGTGAAATCCCTTTCAAGCCAAAGCCAGCCATATCCTATAGCTTCCTCTTGAGCTTCATACAAGGACCCTCGATGACCCTCGATGACCCTCGGAATGCCTCCTCTTGGGCTAACAATACAAGGACCCATGGGCTTCTTAAAAGCATCCCTTTAATCCAATCAATTTCTCCTCGAGATTTAGACATTTATCATCTCTATGGAAGAAGTATCTCATCCATCACATCACATACAGTCAAAAAACTTTTCAAAACTTTTCAAACTTTCCAAACTCTTTTCAAACAAAACATCTCTTAATTGTAAGTGGTAACGCTTGTACACTCAAGCAAAACACCTAATACTTACAGTTAAAAGATTCAAACATCTTTTTCAAACATCTTTCTTAAACATGTAAGTGGTAACGCTTGTATACTCAAGCAAAACACCTAATACTTACGACGAAAGATTTTTCATCAATCAAACTTTTCAAAAATGTATGTGATGAAATAGATTAGATACATTTTCATTAAGATGACATTTGTCTGCCTTTACTAACATCCCGCTGCTTTCCACTAGCATAAGTGGAACTACGATTGCTCGACTTTCTCAACATCCTTTTGAGAATACGTAGGCACAAGGTCTCATCCTTGCCGAGCAAATTTCTATCTCCCTCGCACCAAACAAACATAGAACCTCAGAGATCCGAGCTACAAATGCTCGATTCCCACTAGGATATGTATGCGTAAGATCCACGATCTTTGCGAGCACAATAATAATAACCCTAGATTCTTAAATAACCTATCTTTCTTAAAATCCCAACGGAGAAACTTTCCCAATCATAGAAATAGCAATTAAAAACACACAATGTATCAAACATATTCATATATAAAAGCTATGGATAACCATATATATTTGGGATGCTCCATCATTCCTTTATATAACAATCCCCTTACTCGTATCTCCCAATGCGTTACGCCTAGTTTGCGCTAGTCGCACGCATACCAATATCAATTGAGGGTATTTCACCCTTTTCATAATCATTAAATCATCTTTCTTGTGTTGAAAATAATAAAGCTTGATGCTCATGGCATCTTTATAAACAAATCAAAAGATTTAAATCGTTACGAGTAAGATCCGAACTCACGTCGATCCTCTAGCGGCCACCTTTAACGCGAACAGAAAAATGGCGACTCACTGGGAGTACGAAACTTTGATTTTTCAAAAAGAAAACGCTACACTCGTCCGAGAGCACCAAGCTTTTTTGTTTTCAAAAGAAAAGAAAGGGATAAGCTTTATATTTTTGCATATATCTGCTTTTCTTTATTGTGTGTTTCGCGATTTCACTTGATGGAAAGAAATCCTAACCCGATTTAAGAAACATTTTAAGATCTAGGTGGAGGTATTAATACGTGAGCGCTCAATGCTTTCGGGTTAATATTTCCGGGAGGTTGTCTTGGGGTATTGTGTTTAGCGGTAATTGCGAAACGCTGTATCTTCGGGAGAACTTAAGAAGTCGAGTGGATCAGAACACATAAACCATCCCGCCATTAGGATGTAGTGTAGATTATTCGGTGTAAGCCTAGAGTAATTGTCATGCGAGACTACGATCAAAGTAGTTTCTCTTGAAAATATTATTGGACCATCGAGTATTCACCAAATCCAATAATGTTTTGGGGAGTTGAGCTCAGATATCGGAGAACCCGCTTTCACGTATGAATAAGCCCTTAGAACTTAACCACGTTGATTCTTATCGTTGGCTTCATGCTCGTGACTTCAACGCTTTGTGTATAACTACTAACCATGTTTGCGCATTTATGCATTCATTCATTCATTCAAAAACAAAAAAATTTCTTCATTTCTCTTTCCATTTCCAAAGAATTTAGAGATTTTTTCTTTGTAAAATATTTTAGGTTAGAGTGATGGACGTCAGAGGAAGATTCACCAAAAGATACAGTTTTAGGATTCCTGATGTAGGAAAGTTGAAAGAGTTAGCATCCTTGGTAGAAGATCCTCGATTTCGTAAAACGCTATGGAACTCTTTTAACTCTTCTGAACGCTAACGTTGATGAAGGACTTCTCAAAACTTTCGTTCAGTTTTACGATCCAGTCTATCGTTGTTTCACCTTCCCTGATTATCAGTTGATGCCTACTTTGGAAGAGTATGCGCATATCCTAGGTATCTCAGTATCAGACAAAGTGCCTTTCAGTGGTTTGGAAGCCATTCCTAAGTCTCAAGTCATTGCAACAATGACTCATTTAAAGAAACCTGAGATAGACAAAAACCTAACTACCAAAGGAAAACTCTTAGGACTGACTTCAAAGTTCCTAATGGAGAAGGCTCTCAAATTCTCTGAAGCCGGTAGTATGGTAGCCTTTGAAGCTATTTTAGCTTTACTCCTCTATGGATTGGTGTTATTTCCCAACGTCCCGAATTTCGTTGATATCAACGCCATAAGTATTTTTCTGATTGGAAATCCTGCCCCACCGCTTGGTGACACATACGTCTCTATTCATCATAGGAATCGTCAAGGAGACGGAACTATCGTGTGTTGTGTACCTCTGTTTTTCAAATGGATTACCTCACATTTGCCTAAATCTCCTATCTTCTGCGAAAACAAAGACGAGTGGCATTGGTCCAGAAGACTCATGTCTCTAACAAACGACGATATCCATTGGTATACTTTGGCAAACAATGAGATGGAAATCATTGAGAGCTGTGGAGAATTTGCCAACGTACCTCTCATTGGTACGAAAGGAGGAATCAACTACAACCCATTCCTAGCAAAACGTCAGCTCGGATACGCAAATTCTGGTAAACCTTCCAGCTTTACAGTAGAAAGCTACTTCTATCATGAAGGAGAGGATTCCCAAGGATTGAAAGCTAGGATGATTAAAGCTTGGCATCACATCCGAAGAAAAGGAAAGGGAAAGGCAAAGAATTGTGTAGCCATGGAAACCTACACTTCTTGGGTAAAGAAAAGAGCGAAGGAATTCCGAATGCCTTACGCTTATGAGGATCCCATGTTCTCAGTCGCTTCCAAATCGACAAATTTTCCCGTTGAAGCTGTGGGAGAATACCAAGAAGCCTTGACCAAGATAAGGTTTGAGAAGGAAGCTTTGGAAAGCAAATTCCTCAAGACTAACCTTGAGATTGAGAAGCTCAAGAAGCAAGTCAAAGATCATGAAAAGACGCTTTATTTCCAGGACGAGTGGCTCATGGAGAAAGATGAGAAGATTCGCCAGAAGGATAGCGCAATCCAGAAATACGTCAAGAATGGGAAAAGAAAGCTCGAGGAGATGACAACCAGCGATCTCGCTCCCAACAAATGGAAGAAAGTCATTAGCAAGCTAAGAGCCGAGAAAGCCAAACTAAAAGCTCACTATGGGAAGGAAATCCTGAAGCTGAAGCTGCATCAAGCCTTTGGATCGTCATCCGACGAAGATGTTTAATTAGTTTAATGTAGTTTGTAATTTTATCATTTATTGTATCATTTGTGTGAGCAATGCTCCAAAAAAAACAATTGTTGTAATCTTCCTTCTTTAATCAATAAAATTTGTGTTTTCCATCCAAATATTTGCCAGAAATATCTCGTTTAGTGTAAATTCTTTGGAAATTTCTTTTCTTTACAAATCATATTCATGCATCATACTTTGCATTTAAGTCTATTGATTAGGGTCTGATACTTTCTATCAACTTTCTCAGCTTTACAGCTTTTCTAGCTTGAACAGTTCGAACAAATAGAAAGATCGTCAAGCTGTCGCGTCTTAGAGTTTCTCGACTGCGTCCGCAGCCAACTCGAACGTACGATACCAGATCAAAAAGAAGAAAAGTAATGGAGAATTTTGAACAAGAAAACGTTGAACTCCGTGGTACGGTAACCACACTACAAGGAGAAGTGGAGAGACTCACGTCTTTGGTCAATTCGCCACACAACAAGAAAGTCAACAAGCCGAGTCCAAAACCAAATAGCAACTCGAGGATACTACTACTCCGGCCATCCGTCGCAAGAGTTCACCTTTTAACATGCCGAGGGCTATCCATGGGAATGCCTTTAACTTCGGCATTGAGTTCGCCAACCGACTTCTCAAACAACCTCGCTTGAAATACCTACTTTGCAAAGAAACGCCACGCTCACTCCACAACGTGGAATAACTTTTCCACAAGTAACAATGTCGGTTTCTCAACCGATCATGTTGAACTCGACCGTAGTGCATGCTACCACGACGAAGAAGTTCATCACACTCAGAAATAACACGAACGCCATGGTTCGATGGAGAATCTCCGAACAGCCCTCAAAATGCAAAGATAAAAAACGATTCGAGGAAAGAATTGTTTGGAAAAACGCCAGACTTGTGCTTAGTTCCTCGCAAAATACGCAAAATTCAAAGTCCCGACTTTGAAAAGTACAAAGGAAATTCTCGTCCGCAGCCATCTCACGATGTATGCCAGGAAAATGTCTACATACAATGAGGATCATCAGTTACTAATCCATTACTTCCAGGATAGTCTCACCGGTGCCGCACTGAAGTGGTATATGGGTTTAGACAGCACGAATATCCAAACATTCAACGACCTAGGCAAAGCCTTTATCCAGCAGTATAAATTCAACTTGGATATGGCTCCTGATAGGGATCAACTCCGTTCCATGTCTCAAAAGGAAAGAGAGACATTTAAGGAATATGCGCAACGATGGAGAGAAATTGCTGCCCAAGTCAATCCTCCCTTAGAAGAGAAAGAGATGACTAAGGTATTCCTCAATACTCTTGGTCCATTCTACTATGAGCGAATGATCGCTAGCGCTCCCGGAGACTTCAATGAAATGGTAAGCATGGGAATGCGACTAGAAGAAGGGATTCGGACAGGACGTCTAACCAAGGAAGTAGGGTCTTCTAGTAGTACAAAGAAAGTTGGAACCAGCTTCCCAAGGAAGAAAGAACATGACGTAGGAATGGTGTCCCGAGGGAAACCATGCAAAAATGTCATTCGACAAAGACAGGTAGCTGCCATAGCACCCGCTGTCAACACAACTCCAAGAATTGCTCCGCAATTTCAACAAAATCAACAAACTCAACAGCCTCGTCAACAGGCTCAACAGTTTCACAATCCAAACCGTACGCCTCGAGTCACACAGTTCGACCCGATTCCTATGACGTACACAGAACTTTACCCTGCGCTAATAGAAAGGAATCTAATACAGACAAGGTTACCACCTCCGGTCCCTGAGAAGCTACCATGGTGGTACAAAGCTGATGTTTCTTGCCCTTTTCACCAAGGGGCACCAGGCCATGACCTTGAGCATTGCATAGCGTTGAAGGCAGAGGTACAAAGGTTAGTGAAGACTAATCTTCTTTCCTTCAGAAACACAAGTCCGAATGTGCAAGCCAATCCGCTTCCCAGTCATAGTGGACACTCAGTGAATCTAATACTAAGGAATACAGACAGGTACCTTGTCACAGACGTAAGCTTAGTCAGAGGAAACTTAGTGCATCTCCATGAATCGTACAGTGCAATGAGCGCTTTTACTAAGCATGATTACGCAGCTTGCCATATCTGCTCCAAGGATGTTCGTGGATGTTACACCATAAGAGCAGATATCCAACATTTGTTAGACATTGGTGATCTACAAATTTACAGAAATAGAGATGACCATGACGTAAATACAATAGGGTATTTTCCGCATGAGCTTTTAGTCTCAGATATCAACTCGGAAAATCCCGAAGTAAACGTTGTGATCCCTTGTTTCAACATGCCCGAGCATGTAGAGATCACGTACAACGGTTCCAACATTCCAACATCTCCTTTGGTCATTTGCCCATCTGGTCCTGTTCCGTACAGTTCTACTAGAGCAATTCCTTACCAGTACAATGCAACCCTGATAGAAGATGGGAAAGAGAAACCTCTGCCTACGCTTCCAGGCCAATGTCAATATAACAAAAATCGGACGAGTGACCAGAAGTGGACGAGTTCATGCTCCAGTACCACCAAAACCGCCTGCAATTCCTGTTTTTAAACAAAACCCAGTTAGCATATCCGCTAAGAATCCTACAACGATTCCCATTGCTAACCCAAGCATAAACATTGGCTCTACTGATAGAACCAACATCAACTCAGACTTTGACGAGATACTGAAACTAATCAAGAAGAGCGAATATCGAGTCATAGACCAATTAATGCAGACTCCTTCAAAAATTTCGATATTGTCTTTACTCCTCAACTCCGAAGCTCACCAAGAAGCTTTGATGAGAGTACTAGACCAGGCTTATGTGGATCACGATGTGACTACAGACCAATTTGGAGGGATCGTCTCCAACATAACAGCCTGCAATAATCTGAGTTTTAGTGATGAAGAACTTCCGGAAGAAGGGAAAGATCACAACTTGGCCTTGCACATCTCAATGATTTTCCAGACGGATTCCCTATCCAATGTATTGGTAGATACAGGTTCATCCTTAAATGTGATGCCAAAGACGACACTCGCTTGTTTAGCTTACAAAGGAACACCAATGAAGTTCAACGACATCATAGTAAGAGCTTTTGATGGATCGAGAAAGTCAGTTATTGGTGAAGTTGATCTCCCGATGACAATTGGCCCTCACACGTTCCAAATTACCTTCCAAGTCATGGACGTGCCAGCTGCATACAGTTGCTTGCTAGGAAGACCTTGGATCCACGATGCAGGAGCAGTAACTTCTACTCTCCATCAGAAATTAAAATTCACAGTAAATGGAAAGTTGGTAACCATCAGTGGCGAACAAGCTTTGCTTGTAAATCATCTGTCTAGTTTCTCTTTCATCACGGCTAATGACATTGAAGCGCCGTATCTCCCAGAAAATCCGTTAGAAGATGAATCTACTAAAAATAGGTCATCTATCTCTTCGTATAAAGAAGCGGCACAGATGGTGAAAGATGGCAATGCTCAAGGATGGGGACAAATTATCAAACCTGTCAAGAATGAAACGAAAGCCGGTCTTGGGTTCACACCTATATTCTCCAAAGAAAAACAGAAAGATGAAGCACTTTCTCCGATCAAGGAAGTATTTCATAGTGGAGGTTTCTTAAACCCTATTCCGCCGCAAGAGGTTAATGTTGTAACCATTGAAGAGGATGAAGACGATCCATCTGAATCTGAAGAGTGGAGCACTTACTTGAATAGCCCTGAATATGTATCTCAGGAAGAATTGCCCGAACCAACCGATCAATTCAAAAACATGTCCTTGCAAAGGCATAAAAATCCGCCTGTCCCTGATGAAGTTTGGGATACCTTGGGAGAGCCAAGTGGTAAGTATGACTACATGGTGAAGTACTCTGCGCCAGAAAGCTCAAAAATCCGGATCGAAGATATCCAACCCACAGGATGGGGTGATGACTTTGAATACCCTAGTCAATCAGAAGAGGGATATGCATCTTCTCCGCCTAATCAGCAAATCGAGATCCCAAACGAAGATCTCTGCTTCAACACATCTGTGGAGTTTACCAAACCAGATCCTGGTTATCACTACATCAACATGATCACTGAAGATCAAGAGTATGACTCGGGATACGATCTAGAAAGTGTCGCCGACAACGAGTCTCTTCACTCGGAAGAAGGAACATCCCGATTCAACACGAGATCAACAGGAAGTACAAAGGCTAGCTCTCATACTTCCCGATCCGTTAATCAAGAAGATCGCTTTAGCAAACCAAAGGCAAAGACCATCGTAGTCTTCAAAGCCACCAAAGAACCAAAGTTTACTCAAGGGTTAAGCCAAGTGGAAATTACAGATTATCTCGATATCCAAGGAGTTCGTCACTATTGGAAACTGAAGTTAGGACTAATGTTCATAGTTCTAAGTAGTTTATCTTTGCTTTTGTTTTGAACTCTCGCTCACCAGTGAAGAGATGTTTTATAGGGTTTAGTTTTAAATAATCTCTCTTGTCTTGCCCAAGACAAATGAGTTTGTATTTAAGGGCCTGCTCATATTGTGAATCATAAATAAAATGCGTTGTTTTGATTCCACACTTTGTGTTTATTTTTCATTTTACCCTTTCTTGGAAATGATAATCCTAAAAAACACAAAAACAAAAAAAAAAAATCTTCAAAAAAAAAAAATCATAATTAATCTGCATACACTTTCAAAAAAAAAAAAAAAATCTCTTTAATCAAAAATAAAATCTAAACATGCAGATTAAACAAAAGAACAAATCCATTGAAAGCAATAACTCTATACTCTCTCCCAACTTTGGAATCCCCTGTGAATTCGCTGAAAAAGAAGTTGAAGAAGAGATTCTAGATGAGATTTCTCGATTGTTCAAACACGAGAGTACCCACTTAGGGCATCGTACAAGGATAAGAAAACTCTGAGGAGGCTTTCTAGGAATTTCTTCCTGAACGAGGATGTGCTATACAAAAGAAACTTCGACATGGTTCTGCTCAGATGCGTCGACAGACAAGAAGCAGACACAATCATCCATGAAGTGCATGAAGGATCATTTGGAACCCATTCAAATGGGCATGCAATGTCTAGAAAAATCTTGAGAGCAGGATACTATTGGATAACGATGGAATCCGATTGCTGTAAACACGTCAAAAGATGTCACAAGTGCCAGATCTACGCAGATAAGATCCATGTGCCACCGACTCTACTCAACGTTCTCTCCTCTCCATGGCCTTTCTCCATGTGGGGCATCGACATGATTGGAATGATTGAACCAAAAGCGTCCAACGGACATCGCTTCATTCTAGTAGCCATTGACTACTTCACCAAATGGGTCGAAGCAGCGTCTTACGCCAACGTCACAAGACAAGTGGTTGTGAGGTTCATCAAGAACAACCTCATTTGCCGATATGGAGTTCCAAGTAAGATCATTACTGATAATGGATCGAACTTGAACAACAAAATGATGACAGAACTATGTGAGGAATTCAAGATCGAGCATCACAACTCGCCTCCTTACCGCCAAAGATGAACGCGTTGAAGCGACCAACAAGAACATCAAAAGATCGTCCAAAATGGTCATCACCTACAAAGACGGCATGAAATGTTGCCATTTGCTCGCATGGGTATCGTGCAAGCGCACTTCAACAGGCAACTCCTTTTCTCTAGTATACGGCATGGAAGCGTTCTCGTAGAGGTTGAGATCCCATCAATGAGAGTTCTCATGGAAACAAAGCTATCTCGAGGTGAATGGTGTCAAAGCGATCGACCAACCGAACTTAATTGAAGAAAAGCGTCGACCGCTCGTGTCACGGATAACTCTATCAAAGAAGAATGAAAAAGCTTTCGACAAAAGGTCCGACCTCGTGAATTCGAGAAGGCGACTGTTAAAAAGATTCTCTTTTCAAAGATTCTAGGGCAAATGGACTCCTAATTATGAAGGCCCATACATCGTCAAAAGAAGCTTCTTTGGCGGTGCTATGACTCTCACAACCATGGACGGCGATGAACTCCCGCATCCTGTGAATGCTGATGCAGTCAAGAAATACTTTGTCTAAAAAAAAAAAAAAACCGGTAAGTCGAAAACCGAAAAGGCGGCTTAGGCAAAATGAGCGTCTCGGTGGATTGAAAACACGAAAAGGCGATCCGGCAAAATTAGAGACAATAAACAGAAAATATCCTGATAGATTGAAAACCTGAAAAGGCGATCTAGGCAAAAACAAGGATACAAAAAATGACAGAGTAACTACAGTCAGTCTGTATTTTGTCCACATGAAGAATTATCCATCAACGGATCTTCAATCAACTCTTCTAAAGCTACAAACGCAGTGGGGATTTGAAGTTGTTAGGGATAATAGCGGTTATTTGCTTTCAATGTAGCCTTTTCCCAATAAATTATCATTTCCAACTCTTGTAAATAGCTCATGGAATCACGCCTTTGGCTGATTACCATTCTATCAATAAACTTGAGCCTTGTGCCTTTTGTTTGCAATTCCTGTTTATTCTGTTTTGCAAAACAACGCTTTTTATTGTGAAAATCACTTTTTGAAACAAAAATGTTTTAAATGAATTTTTACTTTAAAATTTTGGAACAAAAGCAAAATTCTCCTTTGAATTATGGACACGGAAATAACTTTAACCGTTTCTCCAATAGTGTTTTGATCCCCAGTGGAGTCGCTAACTGCTACAGCAATTTTCTCCTCAACGGAAATCTTCAAAGGATGGTAGTCTTATCCAAAAAGAATCCCCAATCAAGTTGCCAATGAAATGCCTTTCTCTGAAAGTTTAAAGCATGCAACTCAAAATCTTCGTCAGTGAACGTTTACACCAGTGCTGTAATCTTCACTAAGTATTTGTTCGAACTGTGACGCGGTCCTCTTCCCCAAATATCTCTTTAGTGTCTTTGTCAAAGTAGTGTTAGCATACATATAACATTCATGACATTCATACATAATAGCATCATTCATGCATTTTTTGCATTCCTCAAAATGTTTGCTTCCATATCACTGGTGTAAATCACACTTACTCATGTAAGTACAAGTTTATCCCCAGTAAGAGTCTCGCCAAATAGAAAAGATACATTTCTTTTTTATCCCCGGCAGAGTATCACCAAACAGAGAAATGCATTTTCTTCTCTTCACCACATTCCCCAGCTGAGATCATTCCTCATTGGGAACAATGTCTTGATCGACTGTTTCTTTTCAGTTCATTCCTGAATAGAACCTCGTCTCTAATCAACAAAGCAATAAGCAATAGTCTCATTGTCTGAGCCGCTTATTTTCATTCCTAAACTTATCATAAAAGTTTGTTCTTCTCAACAAGGTCAAATCATGACCGTACGAGAAATTCCTCAGCAGTTTGTCTTTCTGTCAAAAGGAAAACCTGTGTCTTCTGATCAAAAATGCCCGCATCTCCTCAAAAAGAGAGATCCTTGGCAAAATTGTATCCAGGAAAATAGAAACTCATTTTTGAGTTCTGTTTCTTTCACTGTCTGTTATTCACAAAGCTGAATACACAGCAAATTGTCTTAAAAGATGTACCTTGTTATAGTTATCACTTTGCTGATAATTGGTAATATCTTCAAAGCTCATTCCAGTACTGTTTCCACTACTGTCTGTTATTCACAAAGCTGAATATTCAGTAAATTTCCTCAAAAAAGTTACCTTGTTATAGTTATCACTTCGCTGATAATTGGTAACATCTTCAACATTCATTACCATAAACTATCACAAGGCTGATAATTGGTAATATCATTTTCACTTACCTTAAACAATGTCACAAGGCTGACAGAAGGTAATCTCTCTGTTTCCGAAACGAAACAAACATTCACATGTTTTGTGAATCATTCCTTCCCCAACAGGGACGTGTTCACAAATTTTCCCCCACCATGTCATTTCTGTGATACCATCTGGGTAAAACTTTTTCGCAATCATTTTGCATCATCCGCATCTTTTGGTATCTTAGGTCCAAAATTTGTGTATTCTGATATTTAAGTATCTTTACACCTATCAAAACGAAGATATTCATCTTCATCTCTCAGGTTAAAGAAACTTAAATAGGGGCATCTGTCATACCCCAATTTTTGACCTAATATACCACCTCACATTTGCATCATTTCAAAACTAACAGTTCAGACAGCATTAATCGGGTGTAGCATTCACAGGTCAAAATTAGGGTTTCATCAGATTTTCATCTGATTCTTGAGCCAACCAATTAGGGTTTGAGATTCTTCCATCTCATTTGATCTATCTTGATCAAATCATCACCCTTCCATCCTCAGATATTAAATTCTCTCACAGATCAATCAAGGATCGACCAATTAGGGTTTTGATCGGGTGTGAGAATTCTCTGACTTTTTGAGCAGTGGATAACTTTTTTGGATAGAGATTGGTCATCATATCTTAGATATAACCTCTTGACCTAATTTCTGGATTCAAATCATCACAGAAGTTCACAGAATTCATCAGTCAATTTCAGAAACGTCTGATGAAATTTCATCTGCACAGAAAAGTCAAACTTTGACTTTTGGTCAAATTTTTCAAAACAAAACTTTTTCAATCATCAAAATACTTCAAATGATCCATCATGATCATCAAAAATCAAAGAATTTGGAAAAGTCAACAAAAAGTCAAAATTTCTATAACTTAGAAAAATTTCTAAGTGTTGAAATTTCACATTTTTTCCAAACTTCAAGCTATTTTTTCACCTAGTTCCAATTGGAATTTGGAAAAACTCAAAACATGAAAGTTGTAGATCATGGAAAAATATTTCCAAAATGTCCAAGAACTTCAAAATCCATGAAGTCTAGCTACACTTTTGAATTTGAAATTTAGAGCTCCAAAGTCCATAATTTTCAAGTACAAACTTGTAAAATTATAGGTCATTTTGCATTTTTCTCTTCTAGAACCTTTGCCACCTTGCCAAGAGAGGATGGAACTGATAACTATCAGTGAGGGATGATTGAGATAAGATAAGAGCAAATTGATATTTCACACATGGTAAAAAGGAAGTTTCCTTTTACCTTTAAAGCCAAAAGACTCTCTTACCCTCTAAGGTAAGATTGATTTTCCAAATGCCATTCCTTGCCTAACATTCTCAGAGCTTGTTGCCTATAAATTGAACATCAAATTCAAGCAAAATGGACACCAAAGCATTGCAAGAATCATGCTTTCTCTTTTCTTTCTTCAAAATCAAGAAACATGATGAACTTTTGAAAAAAACTTGCAATTTATAAAATCAATGAAAATCTTTGATCAAATTGGTGTCTAATGTGTTCTAATATCAACATAAAACTTGTTTGAACACTAAAATCAACATAGACTAGGCTAGAATTCAGAATTACATTTCATGTCATCTTGCTTGCCAAAACTGCCTTATGTTTCGAATCCATGGCTAGGCTGAAATAGCTTGTGTTCCAATCACTCAAACATCATCCATGAACATCATAGGGATGATGCAGATCCATTACAACTAACTGTAACATGCTTAACATCAAAATCGAAGTTCCATTTTCAGACTGTGCAGGTGGACTTGGCTGGAGTAATTCAAAGTGATTCAAAGCAAGCACACCATTCCTACAGCTTCCACATAGGCCGATGATGCTACAACAATCATAAAATAAGTTCTGGAAGCACTCAATCACCTTCTTCGATTTCAACTTTTCCAGGTTAGAACTCAAACTCTAATCCCATGATTCTTTGCACTTAAATGAAAAAACGCCTGGCCAATCATTTTCTGCACCTAACACGATCATAAGCCCTCAAACTAATTGAAGAATCATCAACCACATGCCATTTAATTTGAAAAACTCAGTTCTAGGGTTCATCACGATTCCCAGAAATTTGAACATGTTAAGCTTAAAATAAATACAATTAACTTCCACCATCATGTTCGTGATGAGAAAACGATCAAGTTTGATTTTTATATCACTTAATTTGGTTGAGAAACGAAGATTTTGGATCGGAATTGGCAAACTGGAAATCAAAAGCACGAACCCAGAATACGCGCGTGTTCTTCATTGTTCTTCATTTTAAATTTTCAAATGATCCAATCCTTTTTCAACGCGTGTGTTAGTCCACTAAACAGCTCAACGCATTTGGTCTAGTGGTTCCTGGCTTGGTCTTAAGTCTTTCTGCCACGTGCCCCACCTCTTGGTCATGGGTTCAACACCCAGCAAGACCATTCTTTTTACAAAACTTCCAAATTTTCATGTTTTTTCACAAAACTTCAACAATTTTTTTTAACCAATCAAAACTTCTCATTTTGAGATGATTTTTTGCACACTTGTCATTTAATATATATATTTTATGATTATGTCAAAAAAATCCAAAAATATTTTCTTTTGATTAATTTTTAATCGAGCCGAAAACGACGTTCTGAACATTTTTTCAAAACCTCCTTAAAAGGTGAATTTTTCAAGTTTTCGACTTCCGATTTTTTTCAAAACTTCTCATACATCAACCTCACATCTCAAAAACATTTTCAAATCATTTTTCAAAACATTTCATCAAACTTGCATCTTTTTACCATGATTGATCCGATTTAAAACGATAAAACTGATTTCGTCTTCTCTCGAATTTCTCGATCGATCATGGGCCTCCCTTATGGTGTAAGTCCCAATCCTTTATGTACATATTTAGTTTTACTTGTACATACTCAAAATCATCATTGTCAATATTCAAACATAAACAAATTTCTTTCGTTTGTTTTCATTCGTTTGTTTATACGCTGATGCCATTGGTATTGAAAGGAGCATTATTCCCTGTGAATTTGTTTTCAAACCAATGGGCCTCCCTCACGGTGTAAGTCCCATAACATTCTTTTATGTACATAATATTTCTTTGTACATATCAAACTTTCTTCAAATACTTTTTTACAAAATTTCATCTGTACATAACACAGATACTTTTTACAAATACTCCAACACAGATAAACTTCGATCATTCGTTTCCGTTTCATCTGTATACACACTAAATACCATTGATTTTGAAAAGAAGTATTATTCCCTGTGAAAACTGTTTTCAAATCAATGGGCCTCTCTTACAGTGTAAGTCCCAACCCTCCTATGTACATCCACCTTTGTCTGTACATAAAAACTCTTTCGTGTACATATTCACTTTCTTGTACACAATTCAAACTTGTAAATAAACAAGTTACACTCGTTTTAAAACGTTCGTTTCACAGACACTTGTTTATATTCCTTCATAAACTCTTACAAATAAACATCATGTATTGTTTATATTTCCTTCATAAACTCCTGTGAATACATATCACACACACACTTGTTTATATAACTGTTCAGTTGTTAACATAACAATTAGTCTAACCATTAGGCTCCCCACAGAGTTAGCCTCCGCTTGGGCTTTATACAAGATTATCCATCTCCAACAGAGTTAGCCTCCGCTTGGGCTTCATACAAGATAATCCATCCCCAGCATGGAATAGCTTCCTCTTGAGCTTCATACAAGATATTTTTATCTCCAGCAGAGTTCAGCCTTCTCTTGGGCTTCATACAAAGAAACTCTCCCGCAGAGTTAGCCTCCGCTTAGGCTTCGTATAAGACAACACTCCCCTGTTGAGTCAGCCTCCTCTTGGGCTTCGTTCAAAAGAACTCCTCATTGAGTTTACCCTTCTCTTGGGCATCATACAATGAAAGAGACAGGAAATCTCTTAACAACCTCCTCTTGGGCTTCCAATACAAAGAATCACCCGCGCTAAGATAGAACCCTGAAAGGATGGTTTCTCGGTGAAATCACTTTCAAAATCACCATAGAGTAAAATTTCCCGGTGAAGTTGCTCTTACTCAGGAAAGGATGATTTCTCGGTGAAATCCCTTTCAAGCCAAAGCCAGCCATATCCTATAGCTTCCTCTTGAGCTTCATACAAGGACCCTCGATGACCCTCGATGACCCTCGGAATGCCTCCTCTTGGGCTAACAATACAAGGACCCATGGGCTTCTTAAAAGCATCCCTTTAATCCAATCAATTTCTCCTCGAGATTTAGACATTTATCATCTCTATGGAAGAAGTATCTCATCCATCACATCACATACAGTCAAAAAACTTTTCAAAACTTTTCAAACTTTCCAAACTCTTTTCAAACAAAAACATCTGTTAATTGTAAGTGGTAACGCTTGTACACTCAAGCAAAACACCTAATACTTACAGTTAAAAGATTCAAACATCTTTTTCAAACATCTTTCTTAAACATGTAAGTGGTAACGCTTGTATACTCAAGCAAAACACCTAATACTTACGACGAAAGATTTTTCATCAATCAAACTTTTCAAAAATGTATGTGATGAAATAGATTAGATACATTTTTCATTAAGATGACATTTATCATCTCTTACTAACATCCGTTGCTTTCCACTAGCATAAGTGGGAACTACGATTGCTCGACTTTCTCAACATCCTTTTGAGAATACGTAGGCACAAGGTCTCATCCTTGCCGAGCAAATTTCTATCTCCTCGGACCAAACAAACATAGAACCACAGATCCGAGCTACAAATGCTCGATTCCCACTAGGGATATGTATGCGAAGATCCAATCTTTGCGAGCACAATAATAATAACCCTAGATTCTTAAATAACCTATCTGTTTCTTAAAATCCCAACGGAGAAACTTTCCCAATCATAGAAATAGCAATTAAAAAACACACAACAGATCAAACATATTCATATATAAAAAGCTATGGATAACCATATATGTTTGGGATGCTCCATCTGTTCCTTTATATAACAATCCCCCTTACTCAGAATCTCCCCAATGCGTTACGTCTAGTTTGCGCTAGTCGTTACGCATACCAATATCAATTGAGGGTATTTCAGCTTTCCCCTTTTTCATAATCATTAAATCATCTTTCTTGTGTTGAAAATAATAAAGCTTGATGCTCGCGGCATCTTTATAAACAAATCAAAAGATTTAAATCGTTACGAGCCAGAAGATCCGAACTCACGTTCGCATCCTCTAGCGCGTCACCTTTTAACGCGAACACCAGTCAACTGCTGCGCCTCAACGCATTTCGAGGAGAACCAGATGCGTCAGTTCGGGTATACTCAGATCATTCCTCGTCATCCTGTTGTATCTTCCCCTCTGATAATGAAGAAGAGGGAGATGGATAAGAATTTTGATGATTTTCAGAATCATCTCGTACTTGAGGAGGCCAGGAGTACTGTGGCTCCAGACGACTAGAGTTACGCGTACAGTTACATGTTCTGGTTCTTCAAGGTTTCCCATCCATACATGATACATGATACTCAAGGGAACCCACCCAGGCCATATCATCAGGAGATCCTGGAGGAGGAGCAGGCGGGGAGGGATCATGCCCAAGATGTGTTGCCTAGGTGTCGTCGTATCATGGAGCTTTCTAGGGATGACATTGACAGATGGTTGTTTCCTATCAGATCTTATGTCAGAGGTGTTTTGAAGGCCATCATGGAGGAGGCTGAGGGTGCCCTAGTATACAAGAGACAACAGAGGGACGCCTCGAGGGTGACAGGATGACTCATCGTCCGCCAAAAGTAGTAGTTTAGTTTGATTGTATTTTGACTTTAGTTTTTTATTTCGTTGTATCGAATTTGTATTTTGAATATCATTATTATGAAATAAATTTTGGATAACATTTTTGGGCTATTATTCTATTTAAAAATTGCAGGTCTTTAATTCAATTTATAAATTTAGTAGTTTGTTAAATTGGTTATTGCTTTAGTTCTATTTTTCTGCTAACTGTCATGCCCATAACCAGATGTATATATCCGGTATGGAACCAAAGCTATACTACCGGTTTGCACTCAAATATTTCAGAAAGTGGTGCGCACCGGAAGTATACTTCTAGTTTCTGGGGGCATTTTCAGAAATGCATAAGGTTTAATTCCACTTCATGAGGTGGGTTAAGAAATTCACATCTTCTATAGCTATACACAAATTTTCAAAGAGATTCATGTGGAGTACCGTAGATGCTTAGGGTTTTTGCTTTAAAAACTTCTTTGAGTTTTATTCGTTCTTTTCTCATTTTCTTTTAAAACAATAAAGTGTGGTGACAACTTTCACTGATTACGAGTTAAATCAATCAATGGCTTAGTCTCGAAGATTTTTACCGCTACAATGACCTAGAAAAAACTGTGTAGTCTATCTTTCCGATAATAAAATCTTTCACCATCAAAGATGAGAGGTTTAGCATTATAGTTGTCTTTGTTATATGGAACTTGAACTTGAAAATTTTGTGGTGGTGGAATGGCCATAGTGTTTCTAAAAAGTCTGAATCTTTATCTTACACGGTTAAGTGTTTGATAACAATCAATATCATAACTAAAGCTCTGATGTCAATTGAAGGTGCAAGAAACACAAGAAATGAGTGTTTGAATTGGGTTTATCAAAATAAAATTTTTCAAAACTCAAACACTAACTTTTAATAGAAGAATAAAAACAAACGAACACAAATATTTTTTATCCTAGTTCACTTTTAACAAAGTTCGTTCAGTCCACCCGCTGATTACATAACCACAACAAGACTAATTGTCATTATTGCAAATAACAAAGACCAACTGTCAATGTCTTCTTGAGAATCCTGATTAGACCCCTAGTTTCTCTAGGAACCAACCTCAAAGACAGACTGTCAATGAATTCTTAAGTATACAAACTAACACTTTGTCTTTCAAGGAACTATCAACTCACTGTTAAATACAAGTTTTTGTGTTTATAAGATTGTTTTTCAAAAGCATATTACACAAGATTGGAGTATAAATAATAACACAAAAGTGTTAAGCAAGTTAACGAACAAAAATTCTTTGTTAGCAAGTCAATGAGCAACAATTCTCTGCTTTATAAAAATTACAAAGTTATTTTGACAGCGTTTCAGCAACTTGAATAAGTGAGTTTCTTCAAAGTTTTTCAACATTTCCAATTTTTCCAAGTCTTCTTTTATAGCTGGAAAAATATCTTTTGGAAGATTGAACAAGAATACCAAAATTCCAATTGACTTCTTGCAACTTCCAGTGAGAGTGGTAGACAACCTCGTACAATAGTATTGTTCTTGCACGACAAAAACAACATATTGGAGGCGAAGTGATGATGTACCTTATTCTATCACTCACATGAACCTTTTTGATCTTCTCTTCTAAATTTTAGAGGCTTGAAGCATGCGTAGAAGGATCAAAATTAAGTCTCCAGAACCATGTCATTAAAATCTTCAAAACTCGTTCAACGGAACCTTCTCTTTAGAATCTTCAAAACTTGGGCAAGAGAACATGGAATATTCATAGCTTGAGAAAATATCATAAGCTCCAAAAGAAAGTCACAGTTAGAAGCAATAAATAAAATTAATGTTCATTATAACCATTACTTTAAGACGCGTTCCAAACTATGAAGCACAAACTTATATCCTTCATTGTGTTGAATCTAGAGAATCTAATGACATTACACATCAATTCTTCAAAGTCAAAACCTATTAAGAAAATATATACACTAAACAAACCATTAGGATACTAGATTAGGATACTAGATTGTTATCTAATCACCCGTGCAATATTATCATCAAAACTCAAGGCTAGATGCATAACTCAATCTTATTTTTACAGTATCCCATGATGATGACAAAATCATATATTTTAATAAACAATTTATATTACTTTAATCACATAAACCCACTTTCAGAGTTAGCAGCTTCCTCCTAAGCTCTATTGTTCCATTTGTTAATCCCACCTTTTCATATCGGACTCGCCTATGTCTAGAAGCGCTAGCTCATGACTTTACTCTACTTTGCCTGTCTTTTCGACCTTTCCACTCTTTTCATCCTGATGGCAAAGACTGTAGATCATTTAATCGGCTTCTTTAAACAATCATTTAGATTTGTGTTAAGATTATCATGGTTGCAATACTATGGAGTTCCATGTCATGCATCACAAAAATCTTCTAATTGCACAATAAAGTAATGGTCTAGCTTGGTCGTTAGCAAGCTCTTATCCAAGAATCTATCTCCTACCCCTTATGACATCTCTTAAATGGTATCACGACCTCATCAACCTATACTGTCCCTTTCCTGTTTGCTTCCCATTGTCAAAGTTCCTCCATGGTCTCCCATTCTTTATTCTTTTAAAATAAAAATTTGTTCGTTTTGGATTAGGCTGTATTTTATGCAGAACATTACATTATCATATATTATATACATTATCATGTATTAAATATTACATACAACTATACAAATTCTATGACATAAAATGTGTTGTTGTTTATGTTCGCATAAAATTGATCTGATCTTAGATTATAGGACTTCTTGCAGACCATAATTGCACATAAAACTAATAAGTAGTACTAAATATTGCGTGATCTATTTGCAGTTTAAAAAATCAATTCTTCCAATAGCTAACATCTTAACACACACAGCGTAAAAAATGCAAGTAATTCAAAAATACTAATAAGGAATCTCTAAATGCAATTATAGTCATTTAGTTAGACTAACAATGCAGATATCCAATGGAACAGATGTGAGCATTAAAACCAACACGCCTATAATGATTGGTGACATTAACTAATATAGAGTCTATTTGATAAGACAGATTTTTAAACTTATATCTTATAATTTATAAGGCTCATTTAATATTTTAGACCTGTTTAATAACAGTCTTTAATCACGAGCTTATAATTTATTTTACTAACTTATAGTTTACTTTTCAGAAACTATTTTAAATAGCATTTTAACTTATAGCTTTTTTTTTCTTCCTTTTTTATCTTTATTATTTTAAGAAAAATTCACTTATATCCTCCATAATTTATTTTAATTTAAATTAAAATAATTATATATTAAATATTTTTTATGTCATTTTACATTTATAAATTAGTTAAACCGCTAATATTATAAAACACTTCAATTAGCTTATCAACCATCAATCTCAACCATCAGCTATAAGCTAGCTTATCAATCAGCTATATTAGTAACCGTAGGCATATAATTGAGAAAACCCCTGTGTCACCTGACTTGTAAAAGTTCAATTTATGCCCGTAAACGAAATGTCCAGTTACAAGATACGAGTCTAAATTCTGGACATCAGATACCATAGGCAAATATACAAAAAACAAAAAGTGAGAGATTTGAAAGAGATCAGATGGTAATGCATGTTTGTTTGATCATCTATAACAGAATCGTTGGATAATTTTCATCATTTCTCCTTCAATCTTATTTCACCAAAACCATAACTAAGAAACAAAAATTAACTACCGTTAAAAGACAAACAAAATGTGTTAAAGATGGGATCTGATAGTCGATCTTTTGTAACCAAGTACGAAATTCACAATAAGATTGGATGTCACATTAAAAGATTTTATCATCATATCTCAAAGTTTCAAAGAATTAAACAACTATAATTGAAATCGATGGAAAACGAAAATAGGATAAAGAAACAGGATCAGATAATAAGTCAGTCACCATGTTACACTTTAAAGTGTAAATTAAGACTGGGGCGACAATTACTATCATCACATTCCTTCTTTCAACAAAGGACGTTTTCAATGATTCAAAACATGTTCGATAATTCAATATGAAGAATTAAAAAAGTGAAGAAAAAATCAATATGGATATGAATTAAGATTGGAAACGGAAGGGGTGAGGATAGACAAGATCTAAGAGGTATTTGAAATTGTGCGGCTGCTTGACAACTACTTGACAACTACTGATGTGAAGTGGTTAGTGGTTGGGAATATTTATAAGTGATAAGAATGAGCTTCAATTAGGGTTTTGACCCAGCTGCAATTACGATAAAAAATAAGCAAGACTGTTTCATTGATCGAGCGTTTGGAATTGACGAAAAAGGATGAGCGGAAAACTATCGAAAAGAAATTCTTTTTTATTTTATTTTAGTGTTCGATTTATGAAAAAATAAAACAAAAGAAAGTAGATAGAAAGAGAGACATTGGAAGGGGAATTTTCTCTATTTGAAATAAAATTGAATCTTTATATTTTTCTTTAGTCATTTCGTTGTTATTTTATTATATCATGACAAATACAATTAATACAACTAAATTATTTTAATTTCAATAAACAAATAAATATTGTTTAAAAAAAAAATCAAATAAATTTTTTAACAGAAATAATCTCATGCACGAGAGGAGTGCAGTGTATATACTAGTTAAGCAACATAGTACATTGGATTTGGTAGTTTGAATGCCCTTCTAGGACTTGGAATCCCCTCAATGCTACTATATTGGTCCCCAAGAATGCCCCAAATGCGATAACCATCATTCTTAATAAGCTCTTTTCTCACATCAGACTTGTACTTTTGCACTGATACATATTCATCAGCAAGACCTCTGCAAAAGAAAAATATTTAGTACAAAAAAATGTGAGAAAAAAAAAAAGAAAACATAAACTATTCTACCTACCTGAAGAAAATTCTAGTCCAGCCATAATAACCAACATTGACAAGGTTGTCAATTGTGGCTGATCTGAGATGTTCTCTCCTTGCAGTGATCAAAATTATTTGAATTCCTCTTGACTTAAGTTCATTGAATAGCTTCAATGAATAATCAAAAGCTGGTGCTTTACCCTTTCTCATCCATTCTTCAAGGGATGTTACATTCAATTTATTTCCCCTATAATCATTAAAAAAAACATCATCATAATTTTGTACTATTATAATAATCACAAGTTGATCAAGAAAGGAAATAACATCTTATGCAATAATTTATTTTATTTTAAATTATAGTCATCTAAAAGTCAGTTAATATAAAAACTAATCTCTTAGATTTAGATAGAATCACGATGCAGGACAAATTTCTCCGACGATTTAAATTCTAATTGGATGTTGGATTTTGACTCAGATCCTATAATTAAATTTAAGGGTGACATACTTGTTCCATTTAACTCCCACAAAATTCTAAAAAAAAACAAGATGCGGCGAACATACTTGAAGTTGCGAGTTTAAAATTTTGAGTTGACTAGATTAAAAAATAAGGATGGAGCAGGGTGAACATGTGGGTATTGCTTTACTAAACGCCGAAGATTATAAAAGTTTTAGTTAATGACTACCTCTGCAAAATTCCGTCAGGATAGGGCGGATATATTAGACGGTGCAAATTTAAAATTTTGATTTGTCATGTATTAAAATGCATGAAAAACAAACATGTCTACCCAATTGAACCCATTATGTCACCCTTAATTAAATTCAAAAGATATGAATCATCTCATTTAATCATTCTCCATATAATAATTACTTAATTTGAATTAAATAAGGGCCGGTTTGTTTTGACTTTTTTAAAATGATTTTTATAGTGTTACTTTGTGGTAAAAAGTTTTACAATTTTTTTTTATAAAAATTTCAAATAAAAATTTAATTTGAATAGTTGCTTTTAAAATGTTATTTTAAGTATCTCATCATCTTATTGAAACTTATTATGAATATCAAAATTTAAAAAATCACTTAATTTTGAAATTATTTCAAATAAATTTTCACAATTTTTTTTAACATTAAACTTTTTAAAAAAAATTACAATTTTGACTATGTGTTGGTTTTTAATAATATGTATTTATGTTATACGATATCAAAATTAGTGTTTTAATTTAAAAAATACGAATATAAAAAAAACTTGTAATATTTTAAAAAATAAATAAAATTTATTTTCAAAAATACAAAAAAAATAATTTAAAGCTTAAACAAACAGGTCATAAATACCAGATTATTGAAGAATGATGTTGAAAATTTACCCATATTGATTGTTCTTGTAGTAAGGAAGAGTTGAAAGAAGTGTTTCATCAATGTCAAAAATCCAAGCATCTCTTCCATCATTCTTCAAATTACATCTTGTGCTAACATGAACCAAAATCTCTTGAGTTGCTCTTTCTGAATCAACTTTATATTGTGTAGACCTCATATATTTTCCAATATCTTCAATGCATTCTCCAGGCACAGCTTCAAAATCTCTAATGTTGTGCAATTCAACATTCATTCTCCAGCTTTCACAATAATTCTTTAAGCTGATTTTCAACCCATTACGTGATAGCTTCAATATGTTCCAATCTGCAGTTACTATTGGAATCAAAAGACATAGGAAAACAAAACACCACCCAATTAATTTTTTCATTTTTTCCTTCTCTTTGATGAAATGGAGTGCAAGCAAATATAGGTAGTTATAGGTTTATTATAGGAAATAATGGAACCAACTACTTATTTTATTATTTGATTAATAATAAATGTCACATGGATCTCATAGATAGATACAAACATTCATATGCACCTCAGTCACATGTTGCATGGTTGGCAAAATACTTGAAACCTTAGAGAAATGTCAAATGACAATTATGAGGAGAAACGTGCCTACATGATTTCACATTTGACAAATGGGGTTTATCAGTTGAATACTTGTTATATAACTCGTTGGGTTATCATAATTTATTGCCAGTGAATTGCACTGTTTTTTAAAATAAGCAATAACGTATATTTAAAATCGGGGTATTACGAGTGCTCCTAAGGCACAAATTAAAAAAATGAAGAAAAAATCTTGAAAATTGTATATTGATTTGAATAAAATTATAAAATTAACTTTTTAATTGCTTTTTGCAATATAAACTTTCTATAAAAGATTTTTAATGGAAAAACGCAAATGAGCGTGAAACACCCTTGCTATGCATTATATATGAATTATTTATGCATGTAATGCAGACATTTATGACAATAGAGCTTGACTCTTTTGGGAAGGGTGAGGTTGGAATTTTGATTCCTCAACACAAGGAACACTGCCAATTCTATTTTTTGGAAGATGTTTTGAACACACTTCTGTCATAACTTGTCAAGTGTATCAAAATGATGATCCTTTTGAGAATGACTGGTGAGATATGCTTTGGGATTTCCCCAGATTGATTGATAATTGCTCCAGGTTAACTGATTATTGCTTCACCTAGAGCGTTTCTTGAAATGATTGCTTTACTGTGCGCTTGAGAATGCTTGCCCCCAACATGAGTCTTGAAGATAACTACTTGGTTAACCAATACTCAGAATGATTTTCTATAATTGACATGTCTCAAACTTGTTTCAATAGAATCTTTGAAGTAATTCCCCTGATAGGATCACTGGCCAAGTTTCTCAACTATATGAAATTCCTTGATGATGAGTGCTTACTTGCAAGTAAAACTGTTCATCCAAAAATGGTAATTTTAATGCAATGCTCGTATAATTTTTGGAATCAAAATCATTATAGTAATGATGTTATTGGTGTATAGAAAATGTCAATGGTCAAAACGCAATGGTTTATATATTCAAAGTGAAAGGTAATGCAAAGGTACGATACCAAGACAAATAATTTGCAAAAATCTTAGGAGTCAGTTTACGCAACCTTGTTGTAGTATGCTTTCAAAAGAAACCTAGCTTCAATTAGGTCTTTTGAGGGATGTAATGTGGCTTGGTTCAGGGTTTATGAAACAAAGGATACAGTCTCAAAGTTTATTTGTACCTAACCCATTCTTCGTGATGATCTTCAGTCCTATGCTCAATTAATTTCACATATGCATTCAGGTTCCAACAACTTTTGGAATTGCGCTGGTTTGATGATGGCTCAAAAGCCAAAGGGATCTTTGAGATGGCAGACATATCTATCTTTTTTATAGTCACAATAATTTGTTTTTGTTGAGGATTATAGTGACTTCTCTTTTGTTTTTTTTTCTCTTTTTCTTATCCCTAACTTTTGCCTGAACAGTTTATTTTGAGCTTACAATCAGCAGGATGCTCTACTATTTGCATAATTCACCTTTTTGGGTTCTCACTTAGCAGACTTTTTCCTTTTGATTTTGATAGATAGTGGTTGTCTGGCTTAATGATTACTGAGAACCATCATCGTCACTTTTTGACTTGTATGATCTTCTTTGACACCTCTTTGATGTGTGTGAAGGAAAGCTTGTGATTCAAACATGTATTTTAAAAGGTTCTTGAATGAATGCACAACTGAATTAACTGATAACTACCCCTCCCCAGGTTAAAAATTACAAGTTTTTTTATGCAGAAAGAAACTCTGACTTCTAGGCTCAAAGGGGTTGACTAGGGATTAACATCCTTATTTCTCCAGTGTTTGGGAATTGAAATAATGCCTTACATCATTAGTAGAGCTTTATTCGAAAGCATACCAACAACAATTATGGGTATTTTGTTTTAATCACTGGCTTTTAGGAGATGACTTGAGATGATCTGATCCAGTCTTCAGCCACTTCGTTTTGGCAAAGGATCATTGAAGATGTTCGAGACATCTGTAAAAGATAAAATCTTTCCTCTCATTATATCTTGCACTATTGCCTTTAGTGCATAACAATATTTTAAGTCATGACCAGCAGCTCCTTGATGGAACTCACAACGGAGGTCAAACCTGAATCTGAGTGGAAGAGGATTTGGAGGAGCTAAAGACCTCATTGTAATCAAACTGAATTTGAACAAATTAGGATACAATGCAGTGTATGTCATTGGAATAGGGTTACACTTTCCCCTATTTCACTTGTTCTGCTTTTGATTCTTGTGACTTTGAGAATGAGTATTTAGAAGTTGTTGAATAGAAGGATTTGAAAACAACGGTTGAGGAAGATCCTTTGGAGATGGATCGTACACTAGTACATGAGTAACCAATGAATGGTGTTGCCCTTTGTTCGCGGTAAAAAATTGAAGAACTAGGGAACCAAATGGGAATGTGGCTCTCCGGCTCAAAAACAATTTAACTTTGCTTTTTTTGTTTAAAAGATGTCGCGAGCACCAAGCTTTATTGTTTCCAAACAAGAAGGAAAGGAAAAGAGGAAAATTGAAATACCCTTAAAAAAGATATGCAATGTGATTAGTGTGAAACTAAACGCAAAGCATGGGGGAGTAAGATTCTTGGGTAAGAGGGTTAGGTTATACAAAGGGAAGGTATTAGCACCCTATGTATCTATAGTACTCTATAGGATCTCTTGTGCGTTTGTGTTTTATTTGATATGCTATTTTGGGAAAGTTTCTCCTTTGGGATTTAAGAATGTAAGCTAGGTAGGAACCTAAGTTTGTTTATTATGATTATGCTCGCAAAGATCATTGCGATCCTCTGCATACATATCCCCTAGAGGGAATCATAACATTTGTAGCTTGGTCTAAGGGAAACTATGGTTTGGGTGGTTTGAAAGAGATGAAGTATGCTAGCCAAGGGTGAAACCTTGTGCCTACGTATTCTCAAAAGGAGGTTGAGAAATTCAGAGCAATCGTAGTTCCAACTTATGCACTAGTGGAAGCAAATATTTTTAAGAGACAACGACAAGTGTCATCTTAATGAAAAATGTATCTGATATATTTCATAACATACATTTTGAAAATTGATTGTTTGAATCTTTCATTGTAAGAAATGGGTGTTCAACTTGAGTATACAAATATACCGCTTATAGTTCTTAAAATGAGAAGATGTTTTGAAAAATGTTAAATCTTTCATTGGGGCAGATACATAATAGGAGGTGCGAAAAGTAAATATGCGGAAAATAAAATATACGCTATTACATGATAAAACTTGCAACCTATACATCCTTTCTAGAATTTAAAATGCAAGAAAATAAATAGCATGGAAAATGATTTAAATGAACAACTAAGTCCTAGTATTTTTGGTATTTTAAAAATTAGAGTTTATGTGAAAACAACCTAATTCTAATTGATTTTAATTAATTAAGAAAAAATTAGTGAATACTAACTTAAATTAAATTAATTAAATTAGTTAAAAGAAAGGTATTTGTGAAATTATCTAATTAACCTAATTAATTAACCTAGTTACTAATTAATTAATTACTTTATAAAAAAAACAATCAGAAAATAAATAAGAATATAAAAAAAACCAAAAAAAGAGCTTCTGGCAGAAGCTATCCCAGAAGTTGGGGCTTCTGAGAGTAGGAGCGTTGTGGGCATCTAGAAACTGGAGTTTCTGGTGTGTATTCTGCTGAGCGTGCCCAGAAGTTGTGGATTCTGCATCTGAAGTGGTCCAGAAGTTAGAGCTTCTGGAGGTTCTGTTGCTGGAGGCGCCCAAAAGCTGGAGTTTCTGGGGGTTCTGGTGTTGGAAAGATCCAGGAGCTGGAGCTTCTAGGATGTCTAGCGCTAGCAAGGGTCCAGAAGCTAGAGCTTCTGGAGACTCTAGATCTGGGACGTCTAGAAGCTGGAGCTTCTGGGGACTTCTCATTTAGCCATCCAGTGGAGCTGGAGGATTCTGGGAGACCAGTCGGAGCTTCTAGTGTTGAGGAGACCCGTCGGAGCTTTTGGTGGGAGACCAGTGGAGCTTGGGACGTTCGGAGATCCGAAACATGCAAGGCAAATAGTGAAAATAAAAGAGCAAAAGGTGGGGTTTGAACCCACGAACTGAGAGAAAGAATGACATAGTGCGCGCAAGGTGAACCGCTGGGACGGTGATACATCCATTCATTCTTCTGGACCCATAAATATGTAAGTGTTATTGGCCCCTGAGTCAGAAGCGCCAGAGCAAAGCTTCAGTCGTCTTCTCCGATCGTGCCAATCATCAACCTGTGAAAAATCAATGAAAATGCAAACCAAAACAACCCAGATCCACTAATCAGGATGCTACGAATATAATGGTGGCATTATCTTGCCCTGAAACGGACTGTAACCATGGATACAAAACTTCACAGTTCATGAGCCCTAACAATGGAGTCTCATGATTAACATAAAAAGCTTACTACGATCAGTCTAACCTGCTCTAATGAACCTCAGGAACACGTTAGAATTGTTAGTTTCGATTAAAACACAATAAAAAGCAGAATGCAAATTCATGAAAAATATGCAAACGGAAGTATATGTATAGCATGATTCAATGTGTTATGGCCATGGTTCTAGACATATACCTACCCTATAATACCTTAGGAACACGTTTATGTGCTTGGAAGTACTTGAATCTGCCTGGAAATCAAAAGTGGAATTAGGTCAATGCTTTAAGAGAAAATATTTTCTTTAAATGGAGAATATTTGATTTGGAAATTTGCATAAAATCTTTCCAAATTTGCTCAATCTCTTCCTCAATCATCTTGCACGAAATTGACAGCTTGTAATGAGCTATCTTGGACCCCAAGCCATGCAAATATCAAGCCCAACTTGCCTTATCTTTTATTTTTTGTATTTTATTTAATTAAATTTGAATTTAAGCCATTTAATTCAAAAATAAATAAATAAGAGGATAGAGGGCGTGGCATGCAGCATGGAAGTAATGGATAATCTTATAATCAAGTTCAAATCATAAAATCTTAGGCCCATTTGAAAAATATTTGCTTTTGCTAGGTATTTTTCTTCATGCACCTCCTCAAAAATGCTCAACTTGCAAAATTCGTATCTTGCTCAATTTTCAACATTTTTGGGTGTTCTTGGACTTTTTAGAAATCTCAAGATGTCTTATAAACATCCCTTTTGGTTTCATCTCCATTGAAGTTTCCATGCTCATGAACACTTCTTTGCAAAAAGATGACTTTTGTTGACTTTTCTAGAAGGACCTGTAATGTTTTGATCCATAACTCCCAAATGAAGCATTTCCTGCCCAAGCTTGTGAAACATGAAGTTGTAGAGAATTGAATTCTCTTTAAAATGAGCTTTGGTGGAGAAATTTCTGATGAAGTATGTGAAAGTTATACTTGGTCAAAGTTCTATTGACTTTTGTCTAAAGAAGCCCTAATTTGGAAACTTTGACTTTTGATCAGATCTTGACCTTTCTTGATGAATCATGATAAACTCTTGATCAAATGATGAATATGAATTCAAAATATTGATGCTGACCAAAAATTATGAGGTTTGACTGTATGTTGACCATAGTTGACTTTTTGTCCAATATAGCTAATTTTCAACTATCTGAGCCATTGGATGAGCAGCCTATACTTGTAAGGCTTGGAACTTGATATGAGGATTCTCTGAGGTATATGATGAGATATGATGACCACTTGAAGCATTAGAAATCCATCTTCACTTGAGAATAGCAAAACCCTAGTTTGGATTGATTACCTAGGATAGGGTTTGTCTAGTCAACCCTTGTGAAATCCTTGAGAATTGAGATGTGAATTGTCTTGAGAAGTAGGAGGGAAAATTTTGGGGTATAACAGCATACCCCAAGGGTAACCCTCTGGCATAGAAAAAAGTGGATTGCTAACTGCAATGGCAGAAGCTAGAGTAGTGGTGATTTCGGAAATCATTGTTGCTTGAATTTGATTGTTATGTGGTGGTTGTTGATTCTGCGCCGCTACTAACAAGCTCACCAAAGCGTTGAGTCTTTCCACTTCCTCTTGAAGTGTGGTTATTGTACCACGAAGCTCAATATTCTCTTGTTCGAAATCTTCCATTGCTTTCTTTCTATTTGCACGAGTATTGTATCTGCGAGCTGACTATGTACGCAATCGAGAAACTCTAAGACACGACAACTTGATGATATCTAGAGAAAATTCCAAAAGATAAGATTGTTGATAACAAACTCGAAATGCAAGATGATGCATGATTATGAATTCAAAGAGAAGAAATGATTTTTCTAAAGAATTTTTAAAAGAGAAAGTTCTAGCAAACATTTGAACATAAAACTCTCATTTTATTGATATATTAAGGAAAGATTACAACATTTTTTTGGAGCATAGCTTTTACAACAACAAATCAAATGATAAATAAAAGCTAAACTATCCTAATTAAGCATCTTCATCAGATGAAGAACCAAATGCTTGATGCAGCTTCATCTTCAGGATCTCTTTCCTATAGTAAGCTTTCAATTCACCTTTCTTGGCCTTTGGCTTGTTAACAACATTCCTCCACTCGTCAGGAGCAGGAATACCATTTGTCAATTCTTCAAGCTTTCTTTTCCTTTATCTGATGTATTTCTTGATCGCGTCATCCTTTCGATGAATTTTCTCATCTTTCTCCATGAGCCATCCATCTTGAAAGTAGAGTGTTTTTTCATGATCTTTGACATGTTTCTTAAGCTTTACATTCTCAAAGTGATCCTTAAGAAATTTGTCTTCCCAAGCATCTTTCTCTAGCCTCATCTTAACCAAAGCTTCTTGGTATTCTCCCATAGTGTCAATGGGAATGATGGTCGATTTAGATACCATTGGGAACATAGGTTCTTCATAAGCATAAGGCATTCAGAATTCCTTCGCTCTTTTCTTTACCCAACAAGTGTAGATTTCCATGGGTACACAATTCCTTACATCACTCTTTCTTTCCTTCGAATATGGCGCCAAGCTCTTATCATTATGGCTTTCAAACCTTGGGAATCTTCACCTTCATGATAAAATTAACCCTCTACTGTAATACCAATGGGTTTACTCGAGTTTGCATACCCAAGTTGACGTCTTGCCAAGAATGGGTTGTAGTTAATTCCTCCTTGTGTACCAATGAGAGGTACGTTGGCAAACTCTCCACAACTGTCAATGATTTCCATCTCATTGTAGGCCAAAGTATACTAATGAATATCGTCATTAGTAAGATACATAAGTCTTCGAGGCCAATGCCAACCAGTTTTGTTTTCTTTGAAGATAGGAGACTTAGGCAAGTGTGAATCAATCCATTTGAACAACAAAGGTACACAACATACAATAATTCCATCTCCTTGACGATTCCTATGATGGATAGAGAAATACGTATCACCAAGCAAAGTGGGAATAGGATTTCCAATCAAAAAGATCCTTATAGAATTGATATCAACGAAGTCTTTGACGTTAGGAAACAAAACCAGCCCATAAATGAGCAACGCCAATATAGCTTCAAAAGCTACCATACTACCGGCTTCGGCAAAACTAAAAGCTTTCTCCATAAGAAATTTTGAAGTTAGTCCTAAGAGATTTCCTTTGGTAGTCAAGTTTTTGTCTATCTCAAATTTCCTTAAGTGAGTTATCGCTGCAATGACTTGTGGCTTCGGAATAGCTTCCAAACCATTGAAAGACACTTTGTCAAACACTAGGATACCTAAAAGATTTGCGTATTATTCCAAAGTAGGCATCAACTGGTAATCAGGGAAAGTGAAACAACGATAAACAGGATCATAAAATTGAACCAAGGTTTTAAGAAGTCCTTCATCAATGTTAGTGTTCAAGATAGTTAAAAGCGTTCCATAGCGTTTTCTAAAATCCGAAGGATCTTCGACCAAGGATGCTAACTCTTTTAACTTTTTCACATTAGGAAATCTAAATCCATATCTCTTAGTGTTTCTTCTTCTTACATCCATCCCTCTAACCTAGAATGTTTGCAAAGAAAAATTCTCTAAATTCCTTGGAAATTTTATGGAAAGAAGAATGAAAAATTTAGGAATGCATGAATTCCACAAAGATACAAACATGGTTACATACAAAATAGGTTCAAAAGTTCGTAGTCACGAGAATGAGGTCACGGATAAGAATCAAACGCGGGTAAGTACTATGGGTTTAATCACCTATAAAACATGTTCTACTGATAATACAAGGTTTATGTTTTTCTTTTAAATATTATCGATTTAAACAACTAACTCGTAGTCCAATAATATTTTTCAAGAAAAACTCGTTTGATCGTAGTCTCGCATGACAACTAATCCAAGTATATACCTGAATAGTTTCTGCACTACATCCTAAATAGCCAGGATGAGTTATGGGTTCTACAGCTAACTCAGCGTCGGTGGTTAGCTTGAAAAGCAAAAATGTCTTTGCAACAAACTTGCTAAACAAAATTACCCCCAAGAAAACCTCCACTGAGCGAGGGATCTCAAATTAACTTATTAAGGAGTGAGACTCCTCGTAAGTTAACAGGACTATACCCCCACCTAATTCTTAAATGTTTCTTAAATCCGGGTTAGGATTTTTTTCATCACATGAAATCGCAAGTAACAGAACGAAACACATAAAAATAAAACAAACAACTGCACAAATGAGACTTAACCCTTTTTTTCTTCTTTTTGGAAACAAAGAAAAGCTTGGTACTCCCCAGCAGAGTCGTCATTTTTCTGTTCACGGTAAAAGATTGAAGAACTAGGGAACCAAATCGGAATTCGGCTCTCCGGCTCAAAAACAATTTAACTTTGATTTTTTTGTTTAAAAGATGCTGCGAGCACCAAGCTCTATTGTTTCCAAACAAGAAGGAAATGAAAAGGGGAAAGCTGAAATACCCTTAAAAATGATATGCAATGCGATTAGTGTGAAACTAAACGCAAAGCATGGGGGAGTAATATTCTTGGGTAAGAGGGTTAGGTTATACAAAGGGAAGGTATTAGCACCCTATGTATCTATAGTACTCTATAGGATCTTTTGTGCGTTTGTGTTTTATTTTCTATGTTATTTTGGGAAAGTTTCTCCTTTGAGATTTAAGAAGGTAAGTTAGGTAGGAACCTAAGTTTGTATATTATGATTATGCTTACAAAGATCATTACGATCCTCTGCATACATATCCCCTAGAGGGAATTAGATCATTTGTAGCTCGAGTCTAAGGGAAAATATGGTTTGGGTGGTGAAGCGGCTCAATTTTCAAAAATCTTTTTAAATTCTCGAAAACGGTGAAATCACCACCTAATTTTATTCGTTCTAAAAAGAACGGGGAAATATAGATAAAACCCCAAACAAGCGGATAAGGCGGTCTTCGTGACCAAAAAGTGGGATCGGGAGTCGGTTATGTAAGGGGAAGGTATTAGCACCCCTTACATCCATCGTACTCGATGGGACCCATTTAATTCTACGCATTTGTGTGTGTGTTTACTAAGCTATGGATGCTAAAAGAAAACAGAATTTGTTTCTTATTATTTTGAGTTTGGCACGGTTTCAGAACCGTGTGCCTACATATTCCCTCGTGCAATGGGAAAGTCAAAACTCTGTAGTTCCTCTTAAAAAGGCTTTAATTGGTTGCATTGATTTTATCTCAAAATCGTGCGTTTAGACGTTTCAAATGCTTTGAGCTAGGACTTGTTTTGTTTGTTTGAAAAGCTTAAGTCCTCGCTCGTATTTGAAACGACTGTTGCACACTCTTTGTCCGAAAAGAGTCTAATGATCGCGTAAGAGCGATAAAAGTGTTTGAATGGGTTGAATTGTTTTTTATGTGGATGAAAAAGTACCGAACAACGAGGCTAGCGTCTCACGATTCAAATACTAGAAACAAGCTGAACTCAATGCTCAACGAGTCGTCTATCATCCCAAAAGTTTTTCTTTTATGAAAGAGTAAAGTGAAACAAGGTTCACGTTATTAAGAATTTTTAAGTAGTTGGTCTAGCATCCAACGACTTAAAGATTAGAAGTTCATTTTTCTTGCAAGTGTTTAAACTACTAGTCTAGCATCCAATGGCTTAAACACTTGAGTTTTCTTTATGAAAAAAAAGTTAGAAAATGCACTCGACGTTGGATCGAGGTTTGGAACCTTAATTGCAAAAGTATTCTGATACGCGTGCTGAGATGAAATGGAAGCGGGTTATGGTTAATCAAGTATATGGACTCAATTAACCTCGTGAGGATAGGTGCTCCTATCCCCAACCATGAGACCCTGGTGCATGGTGATTGGTATATAGACCAATGTTTTTTCGGGTTATGATCGGTTAAAGCAACAAGGGCTTTAACCAATCTCGTGAGGATGGCCATGCCCATCCCCAACCATGAGACCCTTTAAGAAATCGGCGTATGAGCCAATCAAGATGAAATCGAATTGATTTTAATTTCCGTTGTGTGCACAGTGTACAATGGTGAATAATTGCTGAATGAATAAGTAAACAGACAAAGAATACCACGCAATACAATCGGAAATTTAAATAATTATTGGAGATGATTTTTTCTGTTTGATGAAAAATCGGCTAATAGTTTAATCGATAAGTCATCAAACAAAAACTATCAGATCCAACAATTATTTATTACATCGCAACAAGAATATTATTTACGACAAAATAATTAATTGAAATAGATAAAAATTTAGAAATAGCCTGATTGTCGTGGTTCTGGACGGTGTGCAAAGAAATCCATCTGAACTTTTGACCGGTCCGAAAATACCCCCGCGTGCTGGCGAACCGGGTACACAGCTTCCATTCCAAAGTACTCCGACAGCTCAAATAATGATATTACACCACACATGTACATTAGGCTAATACTAATATTTTTGTCAAAAATATTTATTAATAACAAAAATGAAAACAAAATAGATTTTTTCTAAGAAAACAAGGTGGTGACACTTGTCACCACCAGCCACATCATTATTATAAAAAAAAACAAATAAATTTAATTATTATTATTACTTTTAATTTTAAAAAAAGGAAAAAAGAAAAAAGGAAATTAGGAGAGGAATTAAGAAGAGGAAAAAATTTGTTTCCTCTCTTCACACGTTCTTCCTTCTCACGCGTAACCCTCATCGCGATCGTTCATCTTCTTCCTCACCGCCCTCTCTCTCGCCGGTTTCCATCTCTCTCTAATCTCCGCTTCCTCTTCCTCTCCACCGCGACCGCGATTTCTCTCTCTCGTCGCGACTGTTCGGTTTTCGATTTCCCTCATTGCGATCGCGATTCTGAAAAAATCTCATCTCTCTCAATCTCTATGTTACTGCATGTTTATATTTCTGATATTGCTTGCTTTGATTTGTGATTATGGCAGGAACTCGACCGAAATTGAAAAGGGTTTGGAAACCTAGGTTCTGGATTGCTGCGGAGACGATGATGGTACGGCGGAGACGCCGCCTCTGAGTCCGAATCGGTGAGATTGTTCTGACTCTTTTCCTCTCTTCTTTTCCAATTCTGAAGGTTGTTTGGCGTTGAGAAAATAATGATGATGTTGTTCTGTGTTTTCTGTTTCTTTGTGTTGGCTTGAACTACTGTTGATAGCTATGTTTCTGGTTTTTTGAGGGATGCTATTATGTTTTTTGAACTCATCTTCTTTCTCTTTTTCTGCTACCTGGTGTCGGTGTTATCATCATAAGAATGGATACCCACTTTGGTCTTTGGGTTATCGAACAGAATGCTACACTCTGGTTTTTTTGTTTTTGAGGTTATGTTTTTTGAACTTATCTGCTCTCTCACTGTCTCCCTTGTTTAGTGTTGGTGTCCTCAATTTCTGGTAGGTTATATGTCCTGAACAGATATCACATTGATCTTAGCTTGTCCCTGCTTTCCTGTCCCAGTTGCTTGCATTATTGGTTTAAGAACCATGTTGTAATGATATTTTCTGAGTTTTCCATGCTTAAGGCCATATTGTCTGCTCTGACTTTTTCTTTAATTTCTCAACTGTCCTCTGCTCTGATAGCCCATATTGCTGTGTTATGTTGACTTATCTCAATTGTTCCTGCTGCCTTAGATATTAGACTGCTGCCTATTGCCTTGTATGCTTATTGCCTTTGCTGCCCAGAATTAATCATTGTCGCTTCGTATGCTTGCTACCCGGATTTAAACTGTCGCGTTGTATGCTTGTCGGAATTAAAATGTCGCTTTATTCCTTGCAGCCCGTTATATGCTTGTTCGTGAACCGGGTCAGCCCGTGATTTGCGAACAAGCCATTTTCCGCCGATGATTAATCTTCAAGCAAGATTCTGAGGCTTTAACGATAAAACCTGATTCCCGCCAAACGCCTAGTGATGATGTTTTGACGAAATAGAAAAACTCTTCAATAATTTTCGCGTTTTGTTTCATATTTGTTTTTGCTTGCTAACTTGGGCTTGTTTATTTGTTTCATGTGGCATGGAATGGTGGAGATGGCATGGCGATGAAGAACATGGGTGAAGCTTGAAGATCGAATGGCAATGGATGAAGAAGAATGAGCAAAAGAGGAAGAATTGACAATTGCCAAGAAACATCATAGAAACTTTAGGATTTAAGAATTTTGTAAACTCTTGTTAACTTGTAATTTGAATTCAAGGATTGTAATTCTTTCTTGATGTAAGCAAACTTTGTGAAGCTTTGTAGAATTCGGGATGAAACATGAATGAATGAGAGATTTGGAGCTTGTAATTGATGAATGAAAATGGCAAATGTAACTTGAAAATCTTGGACAAGGTCTTTGTTGAAACTTGAAGGATTCTTGAATTGAATAACAAATGAGTCACTTGAACTTTGAATGAAATATGAACAATCATGGATAAGGCTTTGAAAGAATTACACATAGATGTGAATAATGAGTGGTGAAATAAATATTAACTTTAAAAGAATAATGCCATGCCATGAACTTGTGATGGTTTTGGTAACTTCTTGTATTCACACAAATGAATATATTCAAGTGACACGTTCACAATATCTTCCTCATTATTTTCTCCAATACTTGCGAGAAAACTTGAACAAACATGGAAAAGGCTTAAGATGGATTTGACGAAATGAAGTTACCAAGACATAATCTTGACCTCTTATGTCACAAGAACTTGAAATAAACAAAACCCTTGTATAACAAATCAATCCATGAATCAGGAATTTTGATTTAACTTGCGTCAACCAATCCCCAATTTCTCGCCTTGATGGAAAACCTCTTGGTTAATGACAAAAGAACCAGAATTCTCTTCAAATGCCTTCTTCAAATTCGACCTCTAATACATTTAAGAAAACACCTTAAAAGCCCAACCAACATCACACTTTTCACATGGCAAACCTAAATATTCATCCTTTTTTAAGAATCCATGGCCCAATAAATAGCTCCAAATTTGCTTAATCATGGAAAAACTTGATGATGCCTCAAGAATTACATCAATAAAGATGTCAGATACCTCAATGATCCGAAATCCGTGCACAAGAGCTCTTGGATAAGAAAATGAGAATTACATTGAAACACTTGCAATTGTAGCTCATCGGACGAAACAGAGAATCAATTAATGTGTCTCGAATCAGAAGAAACCTTGGCGACTGAATAAACAGAAGAGTAGGAGAACATGAGAGCCATCTTAGACTGATTAACAATACAACCAAATTTTGCAGCTAACGGGGAAAACCTGGAAATCGAGAAAACCTCGGCTCACCCACAGTACACGAATATTGAATGAAACGCAGGCTTAAATTAAGCGGGTAAATTTTGGGGTGCGACAGGTGGTTTGAGAGAGAAAGAAGTATGCTCGCCAATGGTGAGACCTTGTGCTTACGTATTCTCAAAAGGAGGTTGAGAAAGTCAGAGCAATCGTAGTTCCCACTTATGTGCTAGTGGAAGCAAAGATTTTTAAGAGACAACGACAAGTGTCATCTTAATGAAAAATGTATCTAATCTATTTCATCACATACATTTTGAAAATTGATTGTTTGAATCTTTCATTGTAAGAAATGGGTGTTTAACTTGAGTGTACAAGTATACCACTTATATTTCTGAAAATGAGAAGATGTTTTGAAAAATGTTAAATCTTTCATTAAGCATTGGGCGTTTTGCTTGAGTGTACAAGTGTTGCCACTTACAGTTAAGAAAGATGTTTTGTTTGTTTGTTTGTTTGGAAAAAAAGTGTTTGATTTGAAAAATGTTTGATTTAAATGTGATGCTATACATGGATACTTCTTCCATAGAGATGATTCATGTCTCATCTCTGAGGAGAAATGTTTTGTTATTATTTGGGGGATGCTTTTAAGAAGCTCGTTGGTCCTTGTATTGTAAGCCCAAGAGGAGGCTATCTGAGGGACATCGAGAGTCATTGTATTGTGAGCCCAAAAGGAGTCTTTCCGAGGGACATCGAGGGTCCTTGTATTGGGAGCCCAAGAGGAGGATATAGGGTATGGCTGACTTGGATTTAAGAGTGATTTCACCGGGAAACCATACTCTTTGCATTCTATCCTAGCTAAGGAAATTCTTTGTACGAAGCCCAATAGGAGGTTGTTAGATATTTCTAGATCTCTTGCTTGTTTGAGGCCCAAGAGGAGGTTAAACTCAACGAGGGAGCTCTTTTGTATGAAGCCCAAGAGGAGGCTAACTCAGCGAGAGAGTTCTTTTGTACGAAGCCCAAGAGGAGGCTATGGTGAACCTAATTGTTATACTAGTTGTAATGACATAAATAAACATGAACAAGTATATATATGACAAAGTGTGTGTGTGCATTCATAAGAGTTTATGAAGGAAATATATAAACAAGTGTATAAAATAAGTAAATAAGCTAGTGTACTTGGATATATACAAGGAAGTGGGACTTACACCTTAAGGGAGGACCAATGGAATAAGATTAGTTTCACCGAGAATAATCCACCTCTTAATACCAGTGGAATTGGTGCATAAACAAGCGGAATAAAACTAGCGAACGATACTAGTTATACTTAAATCTTTACAAAGATGTTTGAATATGTACAAGGAATCAAATATGTACACAAAAGGTTGGATATGTACATGGAACTAAATATGTACATAGGGGGGTTGGGACTTACATCGTAAGGGAGGCCCATGATCAATTTGATTTTGAGTTCAAAATATTTTCGAGGAAAAAACCTAGTTCAGATTGTATTTTCAAAGGATAAATCGAATCAATCATGGAAAAATAGGTGTGTAAGTTAAGTAAAACATTTTGAAAGATTTGAAAGGATTTGAAAAGTGAAAGTTTATCAACATGAAGTTTTGAAAAAGAGATTAGGTTGAAAAATCAAGAAGAAAACATTTTTTGAAAGTATTTAAAAACACTTAAAAAGTCTTACTTTTAAACTAATAAAAATATACCAAAATAAAAAAAAATTGGAATTTTTTGACATAATCATAAAATAGATATATTAAATGACAAGTGTGCAAAAAATATCTCAAAATGAGAAGTTTTGATTGGTTTTTGAAAATGTTGAAGTTTGTTAAAAAAAACTTAAGAAAACAAGTGATGAAAATTTTGTTTTGTGGCCAAAGGGGTTTGAACTCAGGACCTTAGGCTGAAAGATGAAAAGAAATACCACTGAGCCACATGCGTGGCTTGTTAGAACAAGGAATTCATCTGATTATATGTTAAATAAGTTATCAAAATGGTTTGAAAATAGTTTGAAAATTGGAAAAGAGTGAAAAAGATTGGAAAAAGGTTTGGGGTGAGGGGGATTCGAACCCCAGACCTGAGGCATGGCAAGACATGAGAGGTGCATGTTCTACCACTGGGGTGACTATACATCAGTTGATTTAAACACAAACAAACATATATATTTAAAATGCGTTTTTGAAAATGGGACAGATGGCGCCATGGCCATTGCCTTCTTCCTTATGCCAAGCTCCATGGCTAGATTCGAATTTCTTGCATTCTTGACCAATTTGAAAAATGTAAAATGCTAAATTGCTCAGAATTTCACCACGATTTCAACCATGCAATTTATTAAAGCAAATACTCAAAGATCAAAGAGAATTTCCAGAAAGTACCAATTAAAACCTAACTGAAAAATTTCAACTAATCTATTGGCACAATTGATCTTAAGTGAAATTGAGGATTCAAACAGCTTGAGCACTATGATATCTACATTTCTAACTATCAAAATGATATTAAAGATGCTTGTATAAGAGAATTCAGTTTTGAGACACTTACCTCTTGCAGCAAAATCCCAGAACTCGTATGAGTTATTCCAGATGCAAAGTGATGATCCTGCTAGCTTCCTTGAACCTTCCTGAGTGTGTTTCAACTCCTAGCTTGCTTCGAAGCTTGTTGAATTCTTCAACCCGACTCAATTTGCAGCTTGCTGGTTTTTGAATGGAGGATGATGGTGGAGGTGTTACAGAAATTGTTTAAGGGCTTGGATCACTTCTATATAATGTATGTAAGGTGTTTGAATGATTAAAAGAGGGAATGCACAAGTGGATTTCAAGTTTACAAGTTAAGGCTCAAAACTTGCACAAATGGAATTTTTTTTGAGAAAACTGACTCTTGGCTTATTTTGTGATGTATTGAAGGTTCAAACAAATTCTAAATGATGTTTAGAAGAGGTTTTAATGACACCTTTGGTTATAATTTGCAAGAATTAGAAGTTGGAATTATAACCTCTTTGAAATTTAGAAAACTTGCATTTAAAGAAAGAAATGCGAAAACAAGTTTGTAGCTGTTTTGGTGTGTTTCAAATGATGCAAAGATCTCTATTTATAGGCCAAGATTTTGGAAAGCAAGGCAACAAAGATTGGAGATTTTTGCAACTTGGAGCTTAAGGGATAAGAAGGGAATCTTCACATTAAATGCACATGGTTTAAAATTTTAAACCATGGTTAAAATACTCAAGTGTTCCTATCCTTATTTCAATCATTAGCTTGAGATATTTTTGGATGAAAATTATCCCTTGGTGATGACAAGGCTTCTAGAAGAGAAAGAGATAGGATTATGGCAAGATCACTTGAAAAACTTTGCAAAAATGACTTATAATGCAAGTTTTGGAACTTATATTGTCTAATTTCAAAACTCTAGATCCACAAATTAGTTTTCATGTTCTTGGACATTTTGGAAATCTTGTAACAAGATCTACAACTTTCATGTTGAAAGGTTTTCTTGAGTCAAAATGGATCTAGGTGAAAATGGTGAAAAAAGTGATAAATACACTTGAAATTTTTTCTAAGTGTTTAGAAAAAAATCAAGTTTTGACTTTTTGTTGAATTTTTCCACATTTTTTATTATTGATGATCATGATGGATAATATGAAATGCTTTGATGATTGAAAAATTTGAATTTCAAAAGTTGACCAAAAAAGTCAAAGTTTGACTGATCTGGACAATTGACTTTTTGTCAAATGATTCATAATTTCACTATTAATCAACCATGGCTTAGGAGATGTTTTAAACCAAGAAATTAGGTCAAGATATTGCATTGGTGATTTTGAGATCATTCTCCAAGAAATTAGGTCATGCATTGAGCAAAAAGTCAATGATGCACCATCCTCGATCAAAACCCTAATTTGGTGGATCCAAGATTGATCTTGGGGAAATGATTGGAAATTGAAGATCAAATGTTGATGATTGATGAAGATATATTATTAGAGGTGAGTGGATACTCAAACCCTAATTTATCACATCTTGCACTGATGAAATATTTGATTACAAAACCCTAATTTTGCTTAAGAATCAAACATACAAGTTATCTTGTTATGAAATTTGTCAGTGATGCAATGATGCATATGTAGATAATATGAGATGGTATCTTAGGTCAAAAATTGCGGTATGACACCCTTGAGCTGAAGTAACAAAGGAAGGGGCTAGAGGGGTATCCACTTGCATTGTAAAGATCGGTGGAAAGTAGCATTCTCTTCTCAATAGAACTTGCAGAGTTTCCATAATCTAACTCATTTTGATATTCAACTAGTTTACCTTCTCCATCATCAATTATTGCTCACATTGAAGCTCACCCATAGTTTTCCAAGATATGATTCGAATTCAAAATATTGAGGAATCAATTTGACAGTAGACAAGCAACTAGAGATGAAGACAGACAAAATGAGTTCTCTTGTCAACTTGGAATGTATGCATGAGGTATGCAGATTATGCAATGAAATAAAATATCACCAATGTAAGAGATTTGATGTATCATGCAAGATTCAAAGGTAAAGCTACAGACAACACATGGGGAAATTTTGAGGTTGGAAAAGTTGTAAGGTAACACCTACCCATTAACCCCTCACAGGTAGACTCTAAGATCTTTGGATAAACGATCCTATCTCAGAAATACTGTCAACAATCACAATGGACTTGTAAGGTGACAACATTTCAAAAGGATTCTCTTCTTAGTTTCTAACATGGTTAAAGGGTTCCTAAAAGGCTACTAGAGTCACCAGTCCACATCGAAAGTGCTATCGACAATACATTGGTATGTAAAGTCAATAACACCACAAGAGAACCTACTTCAGGCGGAATCTTTTCACTTGTAATTTTAAATGCTACACAACACCCTTCTAATTCAAAGATTCCCTCATACCTGTGTATTAGGTCTCGCTCATAATAGATCACCCATCAATATCCCAACATTACAACATAAGAATAAAATAGGATATAAACCAGATAATAATAAGAGATCAGAAGAAAGCAAACAAACAATATCAACACACAATCACAAAGATAAATCAAACTAAGGTGGACCCGCTTTAGGGATGGGTCCTCAGTTAAGTCGCCAAACTATAACGCCTCGAAAAATTATTTCAATCAATAAAGTCGCCAAACTATAGCGCCTCGAAAAAGTATTTTAATCAATAAAGTCGCCAAACTATACTGCCTCGAAAAATTATTTCAATCAATGAAGTCGCCATCAAGATTTATTTATTCCAAGGAGGAAAGGGAAGGTATTATTTTCTTAAGATCTGTCGGGGTGACAAGGAGTAACCAGTAATACTTGTAAATAAATGTGGTAAACCTTGAAAAAGAGTAATGGCATCAAATAGTAGCTTTTTCTTTAACCAAGTCTTCCACTTGGAAAAAGGACCAAATACAAGGAATCTCTTCTTGCTGAGATCTGCCACTTGCTAGGAATTAGATAAACCTCCCTAAGAATGGGTATAGTTTTTTGTTTAACCAAGTCTTCTACCTGGAAAAGGACCAAGTACAAGCTATATCTTCTTGCTGAGATATGCCATTCGCTAGGAATTAGATAAACCTCCCTGAGAACGGGTACATTTTCTTCTTTAACCAAGTCTTCTACTTAGAAAAGGACCAAATACAAGTTATCTCTTCTTGCTGAGATTTTCCACTTGCTCGAAATTATATAAACCTCCATGAGAATTGGTATAATTTCTTCTTTAACCAAGTCTTCCACTTGGAAAAGGATCAAATACAAGCTATCTCTTCTTGATGAGATCTGCCACCTGCTATGAATTAGATAAACCTTCCGAGAATGGGTACAATTTCTTCTTTAACCAAATCTTCTACCTGAAAAAAGACCAAATACAAGCTAGCTCTTCTTGCTGAGATTTACCACCTGCTAGGAATTATATAAACCTCACAGAGAGTGCGTACAGTTTCTTCTTTAATCAAGTCTTCTACCTGGAAAAGGACCAAATACAAACTATCTCTTCTTGCTGATATCTGTCACTTTTCAGGTCTGTAAGATGGGTGCTTTTATAGGATAAAGAGATTGAGGGTGAAATGGACAATAGTTGAGAAAAATGGATAAGGATGAAGGATATATTTGTTAGAGTGAAGGAGGAATACGATGGAATTTTTGATGATTTTGTGGGATAGGATTTGGATGAAATAGTTGTAAAATTTGTACAACTTTTGTTTGTTATGAGCATTCTATAAGCAGGTTTGTTATACCGATATATGTATCCTTCTTGCAGGTATTTATACACGAGAATGGTGTAGCAAGGCCAAATGATGCACGAAAGGCTTGGAAGAATATCTATTATTTTTGTTGTATTGATAAATGTAATTTATGCAATTATCTTATGTACTAAAATGATATACAAAGCTTACAAAAACGTATGTGTACTAATATTGCTATAAAAGTGTATTTTTCCTACGCAATCCTAAAAAGATGGATATTGAAAAAGGTCAGAATATATATAAATACATTATGGACAAATGGATTAGAATGAGCTTAAATGTATATGACCATGATGGATTTAATAATGGACATGAAAATGATGAATAACAAATAAAAATTGAATCATACCAAATTAAATAATATGAATAAAATGGAAGGTTCAAAATCGAGGTACGACATCTATCATATTCGACTTTTACTTCAAGTTTGAATCTATAATTAACAAATGAAGCAAAAGTTAGAGCATAATCATATAATGAAATAATTGGCATTTATGAACTAAGAGAAATGAAAGCCTCACTTAGTTACAAGTTCTACTTCTATAACTCCACAGGCACACTCGAATTTCTCGCCGAGTGACTTGTTATAGGATTTGCAGCCAGGGCATGACTCAAAATACCATCAAAATTTGGAAGCTTTGGAATGTTTGATAGTGCCAATAGTTATTACGAAACAATCTTTTCATGCGAAAGAGTAGAGATATGAACAATTAATACAAATATGAAATATAAACAAAATGGCATTGGAACATTAAAATAACACAGATACCTTTCCTAATTCTTTGATTGCACGGGTACTCTTAACCTCATTGAAGTTATTCCAATTTTTTGTTAGTAGACACAATGGATGAATCCCAAGTTAATGAGAGGGATATAACAGGTGCATTGGCTAAATCAGTTGCTCCAAAACTGAAATTGCAAGAGATTTGGCAACACATATGTATTAAAATAAGGTATAAAAAAAATTTGTATGATGTGAATTCATATGGTATTACCTGGATTTGAATTCATCGACTTGGTTATGGTCCAAGTTAATATACAATCTAGAGTCGTTCCATGCATTAGAGAGACTTGGTAATCCAGAAACTATATAAGTACAGATAAATTGGTAGTTATGACACATAACATATTGTGAAATCTAATAGTTGACAAAGATGAATGGCTTTATACAATAAATATTTCAAACATGTATTTGGCTTTCACCAAGAATGTGTCAATATGATAATCAAGTTCATAACCAAGCTTGATAAGTAGCAACATAGAGTTATGCAAATACATAGGAAGAGGTTAGATAATGAAGTGTTCAATAGTGGTAACTGGCTTTCAACTTGGTCCATGGCCGAACAATTCCAGGTTACACATACTTTCAACACACAAGATTTCATTGTTGACATTGCAAAATGGTCATGTAGCTGTAACTTTTGGGAATTGGTATGAATTCTATGTAGGCATGTTGAGCTGTAATGAGTTATAGGAAACAAATCCCTGATGATTTTGTTGATGAGTGTTATACAAGAGATAAGTATGCACTTTGTTATGGCTTTTCTATGAGTCTTATCAATGGGTGGGATATATGGCCAAATGTCCAAATGGAGGAATTACTACCTCAAACATATAAAAATGGACCTGGTAGAATAAGGAATGTTAGGATAAGAGAATGTGGTGAGGGTGATGTAAGGAGGATAAGACCCGTGATTGCTTATAAGTGCACCAAATATGACAAATTTGGCCACAACGCCTTACTGACATTGACATATAATTCTTTCACTGAAGAATTATATGTCAATGCTGTTATACAATTCAGAAACGGGTGTCTGAAATATCTTGATTTGTTGGAATATGTTGAAGGTAAAATTCTGGGCCATGTGAAATAAAATATTGTTTGTGCTTGGACCGATCAGGTTATACACTTCAGAAATACAACAACTAACCGAGTTGAGTCTTCCCATGCGACATTAAATAATTGTTTCGAAAATAGTAAGTGTGATTTGTGTAGAGATAGAGACTCTGTGAACCAAATGACTTAAAATCAACATAATGAAATATATACATCATTTGGCTGCAACATCATAGTTTTGGAACACATATTCAAATACATCAAACTCCATTCTCATTTTCTCAACAACACATCTTGATCCGGATTGGATTTTATTTTTCACAAATCCAAATGAGCCGAGAATATAGGTACCGTTTACACAAAGTGTGGTTATAAACTTAGGAAAATGCATGAGCTCCCATGTGATTGTCTAATATTGAAAAAGGTGAAACTTGGTAGGCCAATACAAATGAATGAGGTTTGCACTTACTAGAAAAGACGAAGGTTTGATAATGATGGTGTGATGAAGGATGATAAATCGAATATCTCTATCTTGACCAAATGAGAAGTGATACAAGAAATAATTTTGAAAGCTGATGATTATATGAAATTGTACATCAAAGAGCTATTGAGGAACATTACTTATCCAAAAACCATTGTCTCAACCAGTAAAAACTAAAGATGCTCCTAAGAACGTCAAACCAACACAAAGTAATAATTCAACGATGCAATCTCCATCCTATTTTGAACATGTTGATAAAACATTTCTGAATTCCCCAACTCCAAAACCTCAAAAAAGTGTTTTCAAAGGAGCTCACATCAGTAAACCACCTGCTTCATCGCCTTTATAAAAAATCCAATTCATCGACAGTATGCCACTTTTTATGCACACATATATTGAACGTATTATCAATGTCGAGGGTGACAGTAACTATAGTTTTGATTTGTTTTTGATTTCTCCGCCATCAATTGACTAGGGAGTTGAATGAGCATAAAGAGTCATACACATGGCTATACGAGACAAAACAAAATTATCGTACAAATTATGAATCTCTTATTCCACGAATTAGTGGAATAACAACAAGGGATAAATGGACATACTTCCCTGAAATGGGCCATCTTATAGCAAATGTGTATGAAATTCATCATTTGACAAAATAAGGTTTCACATAAACATTTTCCACTGCACACTACCCCACCTCCAAATCCAAATGATCATATTATGTGTATCAGGTGGATTTCAAATTCATGAAACTTTGTTCAAGTTTATTTGAAATCGATATTGCCCTATACAACTGACATCAATGTAATGGATAACTCATTCTTCCACGAAAGTGGAGACTTGGTCATATCATTTTTAATGAATTCACCTCTATTCCAGATCTGAAATTCATACTGGAGAATTCCTACCATACCTCAAAAATTGAAAAATTGTGAAGTTCAAGTACTGTTCACCATCGACTGACAACAAAGAGAAGATTGGGTTGAACAACTTCTAGCTCAAGAATGTTGTAGATGTAAGGGCTATGCATAATACATTTTCCCGTTATGAAAAAAAGTTTGATCGAGCTGGATGCAAAAATAACAATATTTGTTGAAGATATTGTTAGGAAGTTTGAACGTCCACCTCGATGCTGAAATGTTTAATCTATGTAATGTCTAATTATCTATGTAATGTTTCATCCAAATATTATCAATTTTAATTTTACCTTCAATCTGCATTTGTGTTCTTAAATATGTGTTTTAGTAACATCCAGAAATGTAACTCCGTATGCCACACGAAGATACATCTCCGAAATAAAATCAACCTTTATTTGGGCCGTTAGTCAAAAACGAATTTGTTGCGTGTGTTTTTAGGTTTTCACAAGAATGTGGTAGCAAGTCATAGGGTGCCTCTAGCAATCCCCTTATTTCTTTCTTCATTTATTTGGGCCGAATTTAACGGGCCAAACCAAACCCACAAACGATCCCCACAACCTAAGCAAAACCTCATCCATCCTCTTTCCTTCTCCCCGACGACAGAAAGAGAGAAACAAACAAAACATGGCAACAGCAGAACCACTCGTTGAAGGCTCCACGGCAGAGGGAGTTACGGCGGCGCCAGTTCCGGCACCGGAGGTAGGGTTAAAGCACAAACTAGACAGAAGATGGACTTTCTGGTTCGATAACCAATCCAAACCTAAACAAGGTGCAGCCTGGGGAACCACTCTTCGCAAAGTTTACACCTTTGACACCGTCGAAGAGTTCTGGTGGTACGTTTTTTCTCAGTTCCCTCAAATTCCTTTCCTTTCAATTGAATTTAAGCTCGCAATCTGAAATATTCGGTTTCAATTTGATTTAAGCAATAAATTTTTTTTCTAGATCTTAGGGTTGAGAAATTTAGAGAATTGGGTTCAATTGAATTTATGTAATTATTGTTGTTTTTTGAACATTCAGATTTAGGTTAATACTGATAGAAATTTGATGAAATTGTTTGTGTTGTGGGAATGTTGTAGTTTGCATGATCAGATTTTCAAGCCCAGCAAGTTGCCTGGAAATGCTGACTTTCATTTGTTCAAGGATGGGGTTGAACCGAAGTGGGAAGATCCGGAGTGTGCCAATGGAGGGAAGTGGACTCTTACCAGCAAAGGGAAGGGAAATCTTGATACTATGTGGCTTGAAACTGTAATTTGTTTATTATTACTGAACTGTATTTTGGTTTTGAAGAATATATATTGGGTGATCTGGATGTTTTGATTGTTGGGTTGTGGCTAATTATGGTGGTTTTATTGGATAGTTGATGGCTTTAATTGGGGAGCAATTTGGAGATTCCGACGATATTTGTGGTGTAGTTGTGAGTGTACGCCAGTGGCAGGATAAACTTTCGTTGTGGACTAGAACCGCAGCAAACGAGTCTGTCCAGGTCTGTTTGTTTTAATTAAGTTATAAATGTTGCCTGTAAATTTATGTGCTACTGTATTTTGTGTTATCAAAAGCTGTTATTGTTATAATATAACTAGACAATGGTATGCGTGAGAAAGCCTTATTGCAGTTTAGAGTGTGTCTGGATATCAATGTGTGAGAAGTATCAATGGTGAATGTTGAGGGAAGTATCAAGGGTGAATGTTGTAATTTTTAGACTTTGTGTCTGGATAAACAGTTTAGTTAAGCATTTATTGGATAAGCTATTCTATGGTGTCTAATTAAAATTTATTTAGAAACGTTCTTCTGTTAATTTAAATAAATGTAAGCTGAAAACAACTTATGAACATGTCATTATGTTATTTTTAATATCTATCCATATACTAATGTACCCGTTTATGTCATAAATAATCTCAAATAAACTCTTTGAAATGCCCTATTAGAGCATTTTAGTAATTGTTTCATATTGAATGTGTGAATATAACACGTAAGTTTTAGTTCCAGAATTGCGATGGCACTATTCGAGCAAAGTGCAAGTTCCTTCCCTGAAATCCTTTGTGTACTCCTGTGTAGTCAATAGCAGCCAACTGCTATGCAAAACTCCATTGCAGTGCGGTTTTGCGACAGCTGTAGCGCCTCCAATAGCAGCTGCTACAGTGAAACTCAGTTTTTTCTTTGTCTTTTTGGCCATTTCAGCCTAAGATTAACTCATAGCTGTCCTCGCTATCACCTTTAACTTTTTATTGGCAACAAAATAGCACCTGTATGTCTTGTCATTTCCTCTCTTCCGAATGGGATTCATCTCCCCCCTCAGCTTAGATGGTGACAATATATTATATTAAACTTATTTGCTTTATATTGATTTGAATTTGAATATTGGTAGTAAATTTTTTTTTACCCGATGTGGTCTCATAGTTCATAGGATATGACATTTGATATGAGCTTTTGTTTTGAAATTTATATTGCAGATGAGCATCGGAAGGAAGTGGAAGGAAGTCATTGATGTTAGCGACAAGATGACATATAACTTTCATGTAAACTTCTGCTCTTAATGATTTTCAAATGGCTAATGCATAAATATCTGTTATTCTTAGATGTTTAAGTGTTACAGGAAGATGCTAAAACTCGAGGTGCAAAGGCTCGATACACTGTGTAAATGCTACCAGAGCTTTTTCCCGCTTGTGCTGCTGCTGGCAATGCTGTTGTACGCCATGTGTATTAGAATGCACCTCTATTACATCTGAGGCTTAAAGTTTAGCTTTTGTAATACTATTATACTTTTTTTCTCTTCCAATGTCTGTTATTTTCATTATAGTTCATTCACAGTTTTCCTCTTAGCCTTCTAAAAGGCTGAATTCCTCTTACTTAGCCTTCTAAAAGGCTGAAATTTTGAATATTTTTACTCCTGTTTTCCATGAGTTTATGTTGTGTTGATTGTATAATCATATATTCTAATAGTTGGTTAAGTCTTTGGAACTGTTTCTGTTGTCTTTTTTTGTTTAATTAAGTTTATAGATTAATTTGTATGTCTCAAGCGAACATATTTTATACATAGATATATAGAAAACAGAGGTAATATACTATTTGTTCAACCAAAAATCGTTAAAGACTTGAAGAAAAAGGCATAGTGTGGCATGATGAATGGTGATAAGATGGCTGAATGGTCAAATATTGCTAGAGTTATGCTATGTTGTTTTCAAACATGTAAACACTAAACTTGAGGCATAGTCTTTGTATCTTATGGGCTCATCACACACTTCATATTCCAATGAAGCAAATTTTGGTAAAAGTCTAAAGTATATCGCCTAGAACCATCATCACACTGTCAACCTCACTGTCTTTATTAATATATATAATTAACAAAATTTGAACAAAAATTATTCTACTAAATGGGATATGCTAAATGAATAAACTTTTATAAATACTAGCGAGATTTTACATTTAGAATCATGTAATTGTTAGTTTCGAATAATTTCAAGATCTTTTTTAACGACTTAAGTAAGTTTTTTTAGGTTTTATTTTTCTACTTATAGTTGTTTGACGTCTCTCTATATAATAATAGGATCTAAAAGCATTCTCTCTACATGTCCAAGTCACCTATTTTATTTACCACTTTTTTTTACTATAGGTGCTATTCAAACTAATATTGTCATTTCTACTACTATCATGTCTAGTCTTATCACAATCCAACACAATATCTTCATTTTGTTACATTTACTTTATTCTTGTGTTAATTCTTAACTGTCTAACATTATAGTCCGTACAATATTGTAAGTCTTACGACAGTATGATACAAGTTTAGGATTTAGGATTACTTTATAAATCGCATGACTTGTGAGATGATATGGTTTCAAACTTTCTCGGTTTAGGGTTACTTTATAAATCGCATGACTTGTGAGATGATATGGTGTCAAACTTTCTCATCATTTTGAAAGATGATTTTAAAACATAAAACTGAGTTGTATCTCACTTGTCTAAAGGTTAGGGTCAGCATTATATTAATACATTGTACACGTAAGGGTTTAGAGGAATCAAAGAAACAGGTTGTTAAAAAAGGATCAGCTTCTTTCATCACTGGTTCACAGAAACAGAAAGAGCCTATGAAAAATTTATGAAAAATATGCTGTATAGAACTAAATAACACTGTTCTGTTTCTTGATAGAAAACCTCAAAATTTTTTATAACACTTCATGTATCTAAACTCTAAAGAACAAAATAAGACAGCAATTATATAAGAATGGAAATTCAAAACTAGAGGATTTCCTAGTTTACATTCTGCTGTCAATTGAAAAACCATCAAGTTTCAACATGAAAGTTTATAACATTGTTGTAATTACAAAATGTTGAACATTTGTTAAGTTTATCATGCAAGAAAACCAAGCCATTCTCCATTCTTCTTAGCCAACCTGATCAATCCTTGTCTCTGCTTTGCATCTGCTCCTATTGATTTGCAGAATTCTGTAATTACCTAACATTTCAAAACGTCAAAGGTAAGTGCAATTTTTTCTTGTTGCATGCTTCAATCAGTTTTATATATTCACATAAAGTGGCTACCAAACATTTTCAAACAGTTTCTTCCACACAATTCTCAATCTCTTGTCATATGTTACGCAACTAGTGATTTCTGATTGGTCTTTCATTGATTTTCTCATTGATTTTTTTTAAAGTTTGGTATCCAGCCTTGTGACAAACTAATAAGAGATCAATTCCACCGTCCACTTGCGGGAACTCCATTTAAATCCAGAGCCATACTCTATATGGACTGACCCAGCAAAAATTGTTAGCACCTAGGAAGATTTGAATCGAAAACCTTAAGAGGAACACACTTTCAAGACTTCATCAAAATCTGTTTTCATTGATGTTTTCATGACCACCACACAACCGCAATTGTGGCATAATCATCCGCATTTGACCGCAATTCTCAACTATTACAACGCGGGCAGGTGACTATTGCCTCAACCTCGATTTAAAACTATTGCCTCAACCTCGATTTAAAACCATCTTTAATCCTAATCCACAAGATTTGGCCACTTAAGTGCTTGAATCCTGAGTGTGCGCTCTTTTCAAGGTCTTATGTTTATGTTGGACAGTCCATACAGAGTTTTGCTCTGCCTTTAAATGGACAAATATTAGTGGACTGTGAGATTGATTTCCTTGGTCTGAAAATCAGATATTAATTCAAAAATATATATAAAAAAACCATCTCTAATCCTTTAATTTTAGTCATTCTATTTGTCTTAATTTTCCTATAAATTTATTTTTCAAATCCATTTTCCATTCATCAAAACCCTCACTAACGCGGCGACATCAATACCAATTTGAAAATAAATAAATAAATTAAAGATAATCATAAATATTGGTGCAGGTGACCGATATCGACACGGACACATATATCTTTTTTTCAAAGGTCTCCGTGCTATATAGATCCTGAGAGAATCATATCATATGAAAAGAAACAATTTCCTAAGTTGTAACACAAAATTTTCAACACCCCACAAACAAAAATCCCTAAGAAACAAACAAGCAATTATTACTAAGAAAATTGAATAAAATTCACCTGAGAGTGTAAAGCAATGGCTTTGCCTCTAAGCTGATTGAAACGTTTCTTTCCGACAATATTACGAGTAACAACAACAATTGGAGCAAACACACCTTTTCCATCATTAACATTCTTCATCATAGGTTGCAACCTCACTGGCTTACTCCCTCTTCCAATTCGAACCTGTGATGAAACTGACTTAGCCAACATAGTATAATCTTCACCAACCATAGAAGTTCCCCAACTTCCATAGAATGAGGAACCAACACACCCTGTTGCTGAAATTGAAGTAGCCATTTTGGTTACTATGATGTTTTTTTTTCCTATGTTTTTTGTTTTTGTTTGTGTGAATATAAAAGTAGAAGGGTTGTTTGTTTTAGGTTGTTAGAAACATTAGCTTGAATGCATGGTTTATAATATTTGTATGTGAAGGAAGGGATATTTGGGTGTAAAATGGAGAACCAATGGTTTAGAATTGGACTAGAGTGTGAATCATAGCTTAGAAGGATTAGGAGCCACATATATTGATGGCTTTGATTTCTATTTTTATCTTTTTTAGTTTATTATTAAAAGTCTATAACACAAATATGACTTGTATAGTGTAACTATGAGGTTGTGGTCCCATGATTACTAGGAGGAGATCTGAAACTTCAGTTCTAGTAGGTTGGTTGTATTTCTAGGGCCATCCTTTAATCCAACAATTAACTCTTCAATTTTTAGGCGAATAAGAAAAATTGGTTCTCATTTTTTTTTTTACAAAGTTTGATTATTTGTTTGCCAACTACAAAGACTGATCTCAAAAATTGGGTAGATCATATTGAGACTACCAATCCATAAATTTGATCTTTCAATTTTCAAAATAATTTTGATTACATGAAAGTTAGTTGTTAAACAAGAATTTACCTAGAGTGTTTTGCATCAAATTGTCTAAGATATAGGTTAATGGTGACTTTATCGATGAAGATCAATTGAGAGTAAAGAAGAATGCACTATTCTATTAAGGGTTTGTTTGAAAGTTGATTTTAAAGAGTTTTGGAAGAGAAGATTTTGGAGAGTTTATGGGGATTGCGTCTATATTTAAAAATATATTTGATATTTTTTTAAAAATTTCAAAACAATATACTATATTAACATAAAAGATTATATTTTTTTAAAAAAATATCAAACATATTTATAGATATAGACCCAACCCTCTAAAACATTTTCCTTTAAAATTCTTCAAAAATTATGTTTGGGGTTAAACCCTTGACAAAATGTATATGCTTTCGGAGTTGTGAGGGGTTCAACCCTTGATAAATTGTATAAAGAAAATTATAACTACAAAATTATATATATATATATATATATATATATATATATATATATATATATATATATATATATATATATATATATATATATATATATTGTGAGATATTGGATCGAACTCTATTGCAATCGAAGTTTGCTCACATGCTGTTGTCGAAGTGTAACTAGCTGTAGTCGAAGTGTGTTCTAGCTTGTAGTGTCGAAGGATGCTAGGATTGATAGCATCGAATTGGGCCTATTTGTTATGTCCAATTGGTTATGTATCCTAAGTTAGCTTGTAATGAGTATTTGTGATAAAAGCCCATTAGTTTAGTATGTTAGATTTATTATAAATAGCATACTAGTCTCTCATCATTGCATATTGCAAATCCTATTTTAGGGTGAGAGGGTTATTTTTTATTCTTGTATACTTGTAATCTTATTTCAAGAGTAAGGAAAGAATAACAGTTAATAACCAATCCTTCTGTTCATCGTGTTCTTCATTCTTTTTCCTACCCTAATTGTTTATTGATCATTAAGCAACAAGTTTATATTTTGTTACAAGGCATCCGATTCACAACAAATTGGTGTGGTGAGCGTGGAGAAGATGCCTTCGACAAAGTATGAGATTTAAGAGTTCACCGGAGTGAACGATTTTGGTCTATGGCGCTTGAAGATAAAAGCCTTACTAGTTCAGTAGGGTTGTTTGGAAGCGTTGAAGGGAGAATCAGCCATGAACGAAGCGTTAACGGCAACTAAGAAGACGACAATGATAGAGAAGGCCCACAACGCAATTTTGTTGAGTCTTGGTGATAAGGTTCTTCGACAGGTATCAAAGGAGACGACAACGACAAAGTTATGGGTGAAACTTGAAAGTTTGTACATGACCAAATCGTTGGTGAATCGACTCTACCTGAAGCAAGCTTTGTATTCATTCAAGATGATTGAATACAAAGTGTTGGCTGAGCAGTTGGATATGTTCAATAAGCTGATTCTTGATCTTGAAAATATTGATGTGAAGATCGATGATGAAGATCAAACGCTGTTGATGTTGTGCGCGTTGCCCATATCGCATGCTCACTTCAAAGAAACTCTCTTGTATGGAAGGGAGTCCCTGACCTTTGAAGAAGTTCAATCGACCTTGTAGTCGAAGGGCTTGAACGAACGAAAGGAGCATAAACCTTCGATGGTTGGTGAAGGTTTGGCCGTTAAAGGAAAATTCTTGCGAAAGGATAATAAGTTCGACAAGAAGAAAGGTAAAAGTCAACGGAAGTTTTGCAGTGGTGAAGCATCTGGTATTCGATGTTATCATTGTAAGAATGAGGGTCACACAAGAAAAGTCTGCCCTGAACGCCTGAAAGATCATGGAGGAAAGGATAATGACAATGCAGCTATTGTTCAAGATGATTTCGACTCATCCGATGTTCTTGTGGTTTCGAGCACCAACCCGTCGAACGAATGGATTATGGATTATGGGTGCACTTGGCACATGACTCCAAACAAAAACTTGTTCGAGGAGTTATGTGATCAAGATGGTGGATCTGTATTGTTGGGAAACAACAAAGCTTGCAAGATTGCAGGTGTTGGATATGTGAGATTCAAACTCCATGATGAGTCAATAAGGTTATTGACTAAAGTTAGGTATTTACCTGATTTGAAGATAAATTTGATTTCTCTTGGTGAATTCGACAAGAAAGGATATGTTTTTCAAGGAGATAAAAGTATCCTAAGAGTCATGAATGGGTCAAAGAAAGTCTTGAGAGGCGTGAAGAAACAAGGCTTGTATACCCTTGAGGCTGGTCGAATTGGGGAAACAAAATTTGCTTGGTGGAGACAAAGTCGAAAAGCTGAAATTTTGTGAACCCTGTGTACTTGGAAAATCTTACAGAGTGAAGTTCAACAAAGGCAAACAAAGAACACATGGATCCCTTGATTACATCCATGCTGATCTTTAGGGGCCTGTAAGGTGTCCATCACATTCAGGAGAAAGGTATTTTCTATCCATAGTAGATGACTATTCTAGAAAGTTATGGGTATTCATTAAAAAAACTAAGGATGAGACTTTTGAGAATTTCAAAGGTTAGAAGAATTTGGTCAAAAATTAAACTGGCATAAAGGTCAAGAGGTTGAGAACAGACAATGGTCTTGAATTTTGCAATGAGGCATTCGACGACTTTTGTGATGCCTCTGGTATTGCAAGGCACATAACTACTATAGGCACTCCATAACAAAATGGTTTGGCTGAAAGGTTTAATCGAACAATCTTGGAGAGAGTTAGATGCATGACTAGTGCTGGGTTAAAGAAGATGTTTGGGCTGAGGCTGTTTTGACAGCAACATATCTGATAAACAGATGTCCTTCGACTACATTAGATATGAAGACACCTGGAGAAGTTTGGTCGGGACATCCACCAAATATCGACAAACTGAGAGTATTTGTCTGCATAGCCTATGCCCACATTAGGCAAGACAAGGTCGAACCTAGAGCTCTTAAATGCATGTTCATGGGATACCCTGAAGGTGTCAAAGCTTATAGGCTATGGTGCCTAGAGTCAGGTCACAAAAGGATTATCACCAGTCGAGATGTTGTTTTCAATGAAGCTAAAATGGATTTCAAGAAAACAGATGATGTTGGTCAAAGTACATAAGTATCTGACGAAGAGCTGGAACAGGTAAAGATTCCTGTTGAGGTGGAGCATGTTGATGCTGAATTGCATATCCTAGATAAAGTCGAAGAAGCAGAGGATGCTGATGAAGTTGAGGAAACTGCCGATGACTATCTATTGACACGAGATAGGACACAAAGAGTCTTTAAACCACCTCAAATATTTAGGTATGAAGATCTTATAGCTTATGCCTTAATCTCTGCAAGTGAGGTTCTAGGTGAAGAACTAAGAGACCATAAGGAAGTTATGAGGAGTCGAAATAAGACTGAATGACTGAAGGCCATAAATGATGAGATGAAGTCTCTTCATGATAACAACACTTGGGAATTGATCAAGAAACCTACTGGATCCAGGTTAGTCAGTTGTAAATGGATTTTCAAAGTTAAGGAAAGAATCGAAGGAGTGGCGTAGAAAAGATACAAGGCAAGGTTGGTTGCAAGAGGTTTTACTCAGAAAGAAGGTGTAGACTTCAATGATGTGTTTTCTCCTGTTGTGAAGCATAGGTCCATTTAAATGTTGCTTGCCATGGTGGCACAGTTCGATCTTGAACTTGAACAAATGGATGTAAAGACTGCATTCTTATATGGTGATCTAGATGAAACAATCCTGATGAGGCAACCTGAAGGGTATGTCGAAAAGGGAAAGGAAGATTGTGTATGCAAGTTGAATAGATCTTTATATGGGCTGAAATAATCTCCTCGACAGTGGAATAGGAGATTCGACAAATTCATGGCACGCATAAGTTTTGTTAGAAGTCAGTTCGACCACTGTGTTTACTTCAGATTTCGTCCTGGTAATTCATTTTTTTATTTTGTTGCTTTATGTTAATGATATTCTCATAGCAAGTAACATTGTCGAAGAGGTATTAAGGGTGAAGGATGAACTAAATAAGGAGTTTGAAATGAAGGATATAGGAGCAGCTTCCAGGATTCTTGGGATTGACATTCGAAGAGATAGAAAGCAGTCGAAATTATGCTTATCTCAAGAGGCATATTTATGGAAGATTCTCGAAAAGTTTGGTATGTCGAATTCGAAGCCTGTTGTGACTCCAAAAAACCCTCAATTCAAGTTGAGTATTGATCAGTGTCCTAGTAATGAGGTCGAAAGAGCTTATATGAATAGAATCCCATATGCTAACGTAGTAGGTTCTTTGATGTATGATATGATTTGTACTAGACCTGACATATCATATGCAGTAAGTCTTGTAAGCAAGTACATGGCGAGTCCTAGAAAGGCTCTTTGGCACGCATTGAAGTGGATTCTAAGGTACATAAATGGTTCTCTGAACAGAGTCTTAATTTATGGTGGAGCCTTGGGTGAAGATAGTAAAGCAGTAATCAAAGGATATGTCGACTCTGATTATGCAGGCTGTATGGATTCCAAAAAATCTATTTCTGGATATGTTTTCACTTTGTTTGGTACAATAATTGGTTGGAAAGCAACACTTCAGAAGGTTGTTGCATTATCAACCACTGAAGCGGAATATATTGCTTTAACTGAAGCTGTGAAAGAAGCATTATGGCTTGAAGGTTTTGCTAAGGAGTTGAAAATTCAAGGTGAAGTTATCACTGCTAAATGTGATAGTCAAAGTGCAATACACCTGTCGAAGAATTCAGCCTATCAGGAGCGAACCAAGCACATTGATGTGAGGCTGCATTTCGTCAGAGGGGTAATCAAGCATGGAGAAGTCCAAGTGCTGAAGGTTTCGACAGATCATAATGCTGCTGATATGATCACCAAGACATTGCCTAGTTGCAAGTTTTTCCACTGTATGCAGTTGATAAAGCTGCATGAAGAAAACTAGTTCGTTAGTCGATAATAGAGTTTGTTCCAAGGTGGAGATTTGTGAAATATTGGATCGAACTCTATTGGGTCAAAGGTAGTATCTTGGTTCGAAGGTTCGAAAAAGTTTAGCATGCAGTCGAAGTTTGCTTACATGTTGTTGTCGAAGTGTTACAAGTTGTAGTCGAAGTGTGTTCTAGCTTGTAGTATCGAAGGATGCTAGGATTGATAGCATATAATTCGGCCTGTTTGTTATGTCCAATTGGTTAAGTTAGCTTGTACCCTAAGTTAGCTTGTAATGGGGTATTTTTGATAAAAGCCCATTAATTTAGTATGTTAGGTTTATTATAAATAACATACTAGTCTCTCATCATTGTATACTGCAAATCCTATTTTAGGGTGAGAGGGTTATTTGTTATTCTTGTATACTTGTAATCTTATTTCAAGAGTAAGGAAAGAATAACAGTTAATAAACAATCCTTGTGTTCATCGTGTTCTTCATTCTTTTTCCTACCCTAATTATTTCTTGATCATTAAGCAACAAGTTTATATTTTGTTACAAGGCATCCGATTCACATCATATAGTAACAAATTACAAAATATCAAATTACAAAATACATAATATAGTAACAAATTACAAAATATCAGATCATACACATACTATTTATTTTAAAAAATTACAAATATAGATTATATTTTTATAAACAATTCAAATTCAACATATCAAACAACAACAACACTAATATACATAAAAATATGAAAAAAATTATGTTAAGGAAACAAATCAGCAACTCCAAAATTATTTTGGATTTCCTTACAAAAGGTAACTCCTTTGTAGCTATATTAAATAGAATCTAATTTAAAAAATTAAAATTGCACATTTTAATAAACTGTAAATAAAAAAGAAAAAGAAAATATTTATTATTACTTTGAAAATTGAAGAGGATAATTTGAGAAGAAGAAATTTTAAGAATAGGATGGAAGAAGAAATATGGAGAGAGTTATAGAATGGAGAAACTGAAGCGAAATTGAAGATTTTATGATGAGTTTTGCGAGGGAGCTCCCCAAGCAAACGTAATAGTCAACTTTGCTTTGGGTTAAGCCCCTGACAAATTGTCAAGTAATAAATGCATGGCTGACACACTGAACAGTGATGGGAATGTGCGCAGAGATTCTCTTTTTGACTACAGAAAGCCCCTGGAAAATTGTCATGTATTATGGTGCGCTTTTTGTTAGCCTCTCGCAATGCAGAATTTTGAATTTTGAAAATTCCCCAATAAATTTACGAGGGGAGTCCCCACGCCAAAGTGCTATTAAATTATTTGTTTGTTTTATGCGTTGAGAGGGGTTGATCACTTGACAAAATAATAAATTAAGTGAGGAGTTTATCCTCTGACAAAAACCTGGCTAAATAAGGTTTTTTCTTGCAGTGATATATTTATTAACTTAGAATTTGTTGAATTTGGAAGTATATGGACGAGTTTGGATTGAAATCTTTTCCCTCTTATTACATGGAAAACCAACTCAATATGCTTGCTTCTTTCATAGATTGTGAGATTATGAGTAAGTTAGATGGAAAACTTGTTGTCAAAATAAATTGAAGTTGGTTGGGTAAAATAAATATGGAGATCTTGAAATTGTTTTTTCAACCACTATAACTCATAGGTTAAGGAAGTCAATGCTCTATATTCTACTACATTAGATGACATGGAGACTGCTTCTTTGACTTCTAAAAATTAAGGGAGGATCTAAGTATGTCACAATAATAAATAGCTGATTTTATGGTATAAAGACATCTGGCCCAATCATAATCAACAAAGTTATACAATTTTAGGCCATTAGTAGTAGAGAAGAAACTACCTTTTGTAAAAAGGATTTAATATCTTAAAACTCTAGAAGCATGATGATAATGTGGAAGAAGTAGTTTCGACACAAACTAACCCAAATGTTGTGCAACAAATAAGATAACAGGACTAGTTTTAATCAGATAGATGAACTCTCTAATGAATCTTTAGTATTAGGAAAGATTCTCTAAAGATGAGCCATCTGAGACATATAACCTTATAGTTGGTTCAAAGGGAGTGAATAAAGACTTTGCAATAAGATAACATGTGCTCCCAAAAAGTTCAAATGTGTACTTCTTATAAACAGAAGAATACATGAGGCAGACCTAGCTATCTCAAAACCCAAAAAATATATCAACTAAACTAGGTCTTTGATCTTAAACTTTGAGCCTAAAAGTTTTTTGACAAATAGGATTGTGAGTGAAAATTCATCATTAGATATTTTGCATGATGTCAAAATTAGGAAAACTTGATATTTATGTATATTGGACGATATCTCGATGTCATGTGGCACTCCATTGCATTAGAGGTCATAGGAATCATTAAAAACTATTATGAAATTGACCAAAGTCTTGAAAAACAAGTTTCTGCATAATGTTTTCTTGCATGTGGCGCCACATATGTGTTTCAGCCTGACACATGCAAATTAGTTTTGATGCATGGAGCCTCTGGAGGTCTTAAGCCGACACATGCATCTTTACAGGCTGACACATACTGTAACTTTCACTTTTGCTATTTTATGTGCTGACATATACAATTTTTCAGGCCGACACATTTACTACAATTTTAAAGCAAAACGCTACTGCCAACATAGGCGGACACATTGCTTTTTCAGGCTGGCACATATAGTTAACTTTTGACTTATGCGTCGGCATATACAAATTTTAGGCCGACTCATATTGTTTTATCGATTCAAGTTTTCAATTATTTTTAATTTAGAAAATTATCTCTTTGTATATAAAATTCCACAAATATAAATACACCATTCATGCATAATTCCAACTTGATGAAACTATTAGCACATATTGTATTTTCTCTTAACCTTCAATCTCATACCTATGCATACACACTGATAAATCACACATAATCATATTTTGTTGGGGTGCCATCTAGGAGATATTCGATAACGTCCACTTAGGTTCTTGTGTAGCCGAGAATATTGGGTTGAGATTTGTAGGGGTTTCATCCAGAAAAACCACGAGTTTATCCTCCAAGATCGTTGATAAATTTAGGGGTTTTCGTGCAAGACATTCAAGAGAGGATTACAACATACTAAAAGGAATTAGCGCGCGAATGACGAATGTAATTAAAGTGTCTTGTGGGCAATTGGTACAATTGATCGTGCGTGAAAGCTTTGGAGATAAAGAATTCAAAAGAGTAGAAAGATTCGATAAATCAATTGGTAGCTATTGTGTCTTGGTCTTGTTGAAGATCAAAAGAAGAGAAGGGGTTGAATTAACATCAAACTGTTAGGGTTTGTAGAATTCGTCTTGAACATTGATTTTGTAATCATACTTTTTGCAAAGTAATAAATTATCCTAATTCCAAATTTGGAATGGGGGAGATGTATCCATAGTGAGTATTTAATATCATGCGAGTGTATCTTCAATTCCATCAAAATTGAGGTAATGTTGTTCCAAATTTCTCTTTTAAAATAAGACTTCTTATTGCATGTTGTTTATGTTCCAAGTGCTTGATATACTCAAATTGATAAAACTCATGAATGTTCATTTCTAAAAATTTCAATTGACAACCATTGTGTATTCTTAATTTATATTCTTATAACTACTTCATGTATTAATTCTTTATATTTTATAAGTTTGTTCTTGTGTGTACAAGTATGTGTTGCTATTATTATTTTTTACATTCGTGCGTGAGTTGAATATATCCATGTAATTTGCATATATATTTTTCTTGTTATAGTTTGGTCACATGTTATGATAATATTTTCATTTTAGATTGAGTGGTGGCAGTTTTGTCGCTATTCTAGGCACATGCGTGTGCGTCATCGGGAGTTCCATTGTGTTGTGTACATAATCGTGATACTATAGATGCAACTTGAAAAGTTTTATCTTGCATAACATTCATTATTATTCATGAATTGCATTACATGTTTCGTAATGCTTTATGCTCGTTATTTATCAATTTTGCATCATATATTGGGATATGCAATTGTTGCTCTTACTTGCAAAAATGCCTATGAGTGATACGTTGGTACTTGTATTGGAATAAGATACTTCTCACGATTTCCTTTTTTTTTATGTTGTCAAATAGGGAGAAGCGTATGCGAAATTAAGTTGGGAAACACAAAGTCAGGGGAGCCTCCGATAACAACGTGAAATGCATCGTCGCAAGTTTTGCCATTATAAAAAAGGGGGAATATGTGAGTGAAACTTCACCATTAAATATTTTGCATGATGCCAAACTAGAAAAACTTGACATTTATGTATATTGGACGGTATATCTATTTTATGTGGTAGTCCCTTACATTAGAGGTCTTAGGAATCATTAAAAACCATTTTGAAATAGACCAAAGTCTTGAAAAATAAGTTTCTGTATATTTTTTCTTGCATGTGCCGGCACATACGTGTTTCAAGTTGACACATGCAACTCAAATTTGAAGCTTGGATCCTCTAGAGGTCTTAGGTCGAGCTATGCATCTCTACATGCCAACACATAATGTAACTTTCAGTTTTTCTAATTTATGTGCCGACACATATGATTTTCAGGCCGACACATGTACTGCAGTTAAACACTACTTACATACATAGGCCGACACATTGCCTTTTCAGGTCGATACATGCAGTTAATTTTTTATTTATGTGTAGACACATACTAATTTCAGGTCGGCTCATACTGTTTGATTAAGTCAATTTTTCAATTTTTTAATTTCAAAATTACCACTTTGCATCTAAAATTCCACAACTATAAATACATCATTCCAACTCGATGAAACTATAAACATATACCACTTGATCTTCACTTTCAACCTCCAACCTATGTATACACACTGATAAATCACACACAATCACCTTTTGTTGGGGTGCCATCTAGTCAAGGTTTGATAACGTCCAATTAGGTTCTTGTGTAGCTGAGAATATTGGATTGAGATTTGCATGAGGTTTCATCTAGAAAAACTGCGGGTTTGTCCTTCAAGATCGTTGATAAATTTTAGGATTTTCATGCAATACATTCAAGAGAGGATTACAACCTAGTGAAAGCCTTTGGAGATAAAGATCACAAATGAAGTAACACGAGAACAGATGATCGAATGGAAGTGTCTTGTGTACAATAGGTACAATTGATCGTGCGTGAAAACTTTGGAGATAAAAAATAAAAGGAGTATCAAGATTTGATAAATCAATTGGTATCTATTATTTCTTGGTCTTGTTAAATACCAAAATAAGATAAGGGATTGAATTAGCATCACACGATTAGGGTTTGTAGGGTTGCTCTTGAACACTTCTCTTGTAATCACACTTTGTGCAAAGTAAAAAATTATCCTAATTCTAAATTTAGAATGGGAGGGGGGAGATGTAGCCATAACGAGGATGATATGAGAACTTCCTAAACAAATCCTTGTGATGCTATCTCTCCCGGCATTCTCTCTCTCTCTCTCTCTCTCTCTCTCTCTCTCTCTCTCTCTTATCTTTTTACTTGCTTTATATGTTTTATTATATAATTTGTTGAATTTCATTGCTCAATCGATTGAATCATAATAATTTTTCTGTGGCTGTTTTTGTTTTGAATTGTTTGTTGATTAAATTATAATCACTTTGATTATAAGTTCTTTTTCATATCAACAAAACTCAAATAAAATTTTTGAAAATTCATTCAAACACCAAGTATTTGACAAATTGCACTGTTCTACATTTTTGTTTAATTTCATTGGAAATAGGAACCGTTGTGTTTGATATTAAACTATTAATTAAGATATTATTATGTTGATTGGTTTTATCACTATCTTAATTCCATGCGGCTTGTGTACATTCGAGTTTCCAATAACTAGGTTCGTTTTGACTTTTATAATGATCTAGACCAAAAATCTTCCACTCAACATTGTTTTTCAAATAAGTTAAAGTAACCATTTTGTAAGGTAATGAAAAATAAGATTTCTAAACTATGGGAATTCCATAAGTTTTTAAGTAACCTTTTAACTAACTCATTCCTCTTTTAACCTTGTATAAATACCCCTTTTCTTTGTAAAAAATAAAAGCAAGAAATAAACAATTAGGCAAACAAACCATAGAAAACACCTTAACCCTAAATCTAGAGAAGGTTTCCAGTTTAGTAAAACGGAGGTGGGGGGTGTCTAACACCTTCCTCTCACTTAACCGACTCCCGAACCTATACTCAATTGTGATAATCGTCTTATGCTTTCTTTTAGGATTTTATCGTTATTTCCCCATTCTTTAGGAATAAATTAAATACGATGGTGGCTGTGTAATTTTCCCAATCGTGATAAGGATGCCTTCACTGTAAGAAGGGCAATCAAATTAATAAAAGGAAGACTTAGGAAGGACATCATGATAAGTGTATGCATTCACCCCTCCCCAAGGTCTCTTTCGATTATACCACTACACAGTTGCTCAAGCATGATGATTCATAGTGGCTGAAGTGTATTAACCCCTGACTCATCTTCGAGCCTTCGTTAGGAGCCCAGTCAAGGCTTTTATTCATGGTTTCATTTTTGTAAGTGTCAGATGAATCTTTTGGATGAGGATTAATAGAATCCCTCAAGCAAGACTTAGTTGAGTCTTCCTAAAGAGACTTAGTTGAGTCCCTCAGGCAAGACTTAGTTCAATCTTCCTGACGAGACTTAATTGAGCCCCTCAGTCGATACTTAGTTAAGTTCCTCAAGCGAGACTCAGTTGAGTCCCTCAAGCGAGTCTTCTTGATGATACTTAGTTGAGTCCCTTAGTGGGACTTAAGCTGAAATTTCATGAAGAGACTTAGCTGAGTCCCACAGGCGAGACTTAGTTGAGTCTTTATGAAAGTCTAGAAAGATATTCATAACACACTTACTCATAGATGACTAGGACATTTTAGCGGAAAACCAACAATTAATTACCCCTTAAGGCAACAAGGATTTTTTTGTGGAAGTATATCAATGTAACTATCTTGTAGGGTAGCAACGATCTTCTCGTGTAAGTCCAACAATGTAACTACCGTGTAGGGTTTCAAGGATCTTCCTATAGATATCCAACAATATAATTACCCGTGAGGCGCCTAGGATTTTCTTGTGAAAGTCTGGCAATGTAATTATCCTGTAAGGCAACAATAACCTTCATGTGGAAGTCCAACAACGTAATTACGCTGTAGGGAAACAAAGATCTTCTTGAGAAAATTTAATATTATAAGTTACAAATATACTTACACCATGTATTGTTCAATATATAAAAATAGTCTTTATTTAAACTTCTTTAAAAAAATTATAATCTATGCTACTAACCACTTGGATTGGATCATGCTAACATGTGCCCTAAACACACATGTTAATTGTACTATAATTAGAAAAAAATTTAAATGTAATAGAATAATATTTAAAATTTTAAAAAGTCGAATGCACGCATTCAAAGTCAATATTTCTACAAATAATTTCTAAACGTGTGTCCTTAGAGCACATGCAAGAACACATGTTACTCCCTCCGACCCACAATGAGTGACCCATTTAAAATAAAATGGTGTTCCAAAGTGAATGACTCATTTTAATTTCCAACACACTTTTCCATTTCTACCCTCTAACTCATTAAATTTTCATCATTTTCAATACATGATTAGGGATACTATAGTGAGAATATGAGGTTTCTTAACCCACCCGATGACCAAAATAAACACCCTATGTAATTCTGAAAATACCCTTGGAAAAACCAGAAATATATTTCTGGTTCGCACTCCACAACGTATAATTCATTCGTTTTGAGATTCTTCTCATTTTATGGTAAAATTTCTTCCGAAAAATGCATTTCGATATAAACCGAAAATGCATTTTCGATTTTAAATGTGATTTTCAACATACTCAACAAGAAAGTCTACAACTATTTTCCATATCCATAGTATGTTTTCCTCAGATGATTAACTTTATAATTACTATAATTAGGCCAAGATAAATGTTGTTTCTAGCTTAACACTTGATGATTTCGTAGCTTTTTGTTGATTCCGTCCCATAAGATATGCTAATCTTTTCAAATTCTTTTCAGTTTTGTTCCTGTTTGTACATCTCCTTGTTGGGGTGATATATTGCCTTGTTTCTTGAGGTTTAGCTCTACCAAGACGTGCAGTGAGTTTACTTCGTCTGTAATCGATGTTTTTAAAATTGCACTAGAGATCAAACTGAAGAGAAGAAACTAGAAATATATTTTCGGTTTATATCGGAAGTGCATTTCTGGTTTCTATGTATATTAATTTATCAAATCTAGGTGCGCACCATAAATATATTTTTGATTTTGAGGGATATTTATGGAATTTCACGTGATGTGCATGTAAGAAACCCACGAGGTGGTGTTGACTAGAGATTTCGACAGCAGTTAATTTAGAGAACAAAGATTCATTATTTTTGAGCTTTTGTTCGAATAAGGTTAAGGAATAATGACCCAAATCTTCATTATCAATCTTGTCGATCCTGTAAATTATCAAAACTATTCGATTTGGAGGACTAGCAGTTGTTTACCATATTCTTCCGTAAACAGGTGGATTAAGAAATTCCCTAAAAATATTATACTCTCTTAATTTTTTTCACGTTTCTTAATATATTTGAAATGGTGTACTAAATCACACTATGAGACACAAGGAATAACATTTACCTTTTACTTATAGTTCATTAAACACCATCACTACTTAATTAAATAATAATAATAAAATATATAATATTAACCACGTATAAATATTAAATTAAGAACAATATTAACCAATGTAAATCAACTATATTTTATTAATTGAAACTATTTTTTATGTCTAAAAACTTAATACTTAAATTATGAATTGTACTGTTATCACACAAATAGCCAAAATTGATTTATAACGTAAGACATTATCTTTTGTCTTCAAAGGATTCAATAACCAAACTTTGTTTTCGTACCCATTACTACTGTTAAACTAAAAAAATTTAGATCCCACTTGTGAACAATGACATACGTTATATATTATATATAACTAATTGTTTGATAACGCAATCCTGGCATTGTTTTTGCGATAGCAAACGACTCATCTTCTGTCTCGATGAATCCCTCAATAGGTACCACCCTGCCATATGACAGTGATTTCAAAAGTGGGCAACATAGACCAACAACTTCAAAAGAATCCTTAGAAAGTGTATAACTTCCTGCAATGTAGAGATCTTCTAATAGTGGAAGTTTCTTAACTGCTCCAATAAACCCTCTATCTGAAAGGTTATTACACTCCACAAGCTCCATGCGCCTTAGGTTACTTGCACTGTAAATTTCAAATAGAAAACTATTGCTATTAAATAAAAATCTTTATATGGTTTACAACAACTTAAAATCACGTTCGAGATAGAAATATGTTTGAGAATGTATGAAGTTAATCACCTATCAGCTATGTATTCAAGTAGCTCATCGTTTCCAAACCTATATATGTAAATGTCTTCAAGTTGGCCACAGCTACGTTTGACTGCATTGCGGCATATCTTCTCCAACTCCCTGAAACTGTAGCAGGGATAGTTGAGCTTGGACAGATGAATGGTGCGCCAGATGCAAGAATCTTTGCAGATATTCCACCATGAAGGGCACAGTAGACATGCACTTGTGACTATTACAACAGGACCAAGCCTCAGGAGGATGTTTAGTGTCAGATCTCTCGGATGTTCAAGCCAATTTGGCTCTCTTGTTGTGTTACTTTTCCACTTCCGCTGCTGGAAACAAATTAGACGCCATAATGCAAGAGGAACGTGATGGTGTAGTGACCGTTTATATAAATGTTTTGAAAGCGAAACGTGGTTTCCAATAAACTTTGGAACAAGATTATAATTAGTATCAATAATTACTATACGTAATGCCTTTATAAAGACTTCATAGATTACTAAACTTGTAAATAAACTTTTTTGTGATGGGTAAAGAAGTTGTCCCCTTTGAAAGGTGAATTCTTATCTATCCAACTCAAAAAGTTGGGTAGAGTTACCTTCCATGTAAAAAGCTTTGAAAACATCAAACAATTGCATTATTTTATAAATAAATAAACATGTTAAAATTAGGTGATTTCATATCATTGGTTGAAGGTAGAGTACCCAACTTTTTGTGATGGGTAAAGAAGTTGTCCCCATTTTGAAAAGTGAAACGTCGGGGATAAGAAAAATACTTCCCTGCTTGCAATATGACTGTACAATCTCTCGAACACTCGTAAATTTTTTAAGAGATTTTTACAAAACTGAATTTAAGACATTTATTATGTCGAGGATATGAATATGGAGTCTTCCATCTGTTTAACTTGTAGACCATGGAAGTAAGTCATTCCCCAACAAGACTATTTCAACCTCTGACTGCATTTGTTTGACAAAATGTTGAACCATTTCATCAGACATCCCACCAAAAACGATGTCATCGACATAGATTTGAGCAATCATGAGACATCGTTCCTCGTCTTTGACAAACAGGGTTTTGTCTATGTCGCCTTTCCTGTATCCATTCTCAAATAGAAATTCACTCAACCTTTTATATCAAGCTCTAGGAGCTTGCTTCAAGTCATATAGAGATTTTCTCAATTTGTATACACAGTTGGGTGTTGTGGGACCAACAAATCCTTTTGGTTGTTCCACATATACTTCCTCATTTAAATAGCCATTTAGGAAGACACTCTTCACATGTATTTGAAAGAGTTTGAACTTCAGGGTGCAAGAAACTCCTAGTAGTAGTCTGATTGACTCAAGACGATTTACTGGGGAAAAGGTTTCATCAAAGTCTATTCCTTCTATTTGAGTGTATCCTTGAGCAATTAGTCTTGCTTTGTTTTCTGGTGATCACTCCTTCTTCATCAGACTTATTCTCGTAAATCCACTTGGTGCCAATGACAATGATTCCTTCTGGTCTTGGGACTAGATCCCAAACTTCATTCATCTTGAATTGTTCTAGTTCTTCTTGCATGACATTGATCCAAAATTCATCTTTCAAAGCTTTGTTGATATTCTTAGGCTCAATTTTTGAGACAAAACATGATTAGTAATAACTTCTCTTGATCTGGTGGTGACTCATTTGTTTGGATATCCTATAATGAGCTCTTTGGGATGGTCTTTTTGAATTCTTATAGAGGGTCCTTTGTTGACTTGATTATCTGGAGGTTCTTCATTATTTTGAGGAGGATCCTCGTGTTCATCTATGGCATCAGCTGAAGTGTCTTCTACAGATGTTTCGAGATTGCCTAAGATATTAACTTCCTCATTCCATCCTCTATCATCAACAACGATATTTATTGATTCCATCATGACTTTAGTTTTGTTGTTGAAGACTCTATATGATCTTCTATTTGTGGAGTATCCAAGGAATATTCCTTCATCACTCTTGGGGTCCATCTTTCTCCTTTGTTCTCGATCAACTAATATATAGCACTTACTTTCAAAGATATGGAAGTATTTGACAGTAGGTTTTATTCCCTTCCAAATTTCATAAATGCTAGTTGATGTAACTTTTCTTAGAGTTACTCTGTTGTGAATATAACGTGCAATGTTCATGGCTTCAGCCCAAAAGTGGTAGGTAATTTCTTAGCATGAACCATTGCTCTAGCAGATTCTTGTAGTGTTCGATTTTTGCGCTCCACAATCTCATTTTGTTGAGGAGTAATGGGGGATGAGAATTCATGACTGATTCCTTTAGAGCAACACAACTCAACGAATTTGTTGTTTTCAAACTCCTTTCCATGGTGACTTATGATTTTAATCACATAGCTGTCCTTTTCTCTTTGAATCCTTTGGCAGAGGTCTTTGAAGACATCAAAGACTTTTGTTTTATCCCTAATGAAATTTACCCAGGTATATTTGGAGTAATCATCCACCATCACATAGTCATATTTCTTTCCACAAATACTTTCTACCTTGCATTGGTCCCATTAAGTCCATGTGAAATAGTTCTATGACTTTTGTTGTAGTGAGATGTTGAACCTTTTGATGTGACATCTTGGTATGCTTTCCAATTTGGCATTCTCCACCAACTCTTCCTTCTTCAATATTCAATTTTAGGATTCCCCTCACTGCTTCCATAAAGATGATTCTCTTTATTCCCTTCAAGTGTAAATGTACCAACTTCTGATGCCATATTTCAACTTCATATTCCTTGACTAAAGATCAAGCTGAAGAAAGGCTTAAGTCTTCAGGAATCCATAAGTAGAAATTATCTTTGGATTTGGAACCTTGCATCACAACTTCACTTTCTCATTTGTAACTACACATTCAGATTTTGTGAAGTTCACCTTAAATCCTTTATCACAGAGTTGACTAATGCTTATCAGATTGGATGTTAGTCCTTTGACAAGTAACACATTCTCAAGATTTGGAATTCCTGAGCATTCTAGTTTTCCAACTCCTTTGATTTCTCCTTTAGATCCATCTCCAAAGGTTACGAAACTTATAGAGTGGGATCTGATATCCACTAATAAGTTTTTAACTCCAGTCATGTGTCTTGAGCATCCATTATCAAAGTACCAGTCTTTTTTATCCGAGGCTCTAAGAGATGTATGATCTATGAGACTATTAATAACAACCTTGGGAACTCACTATTTTTTGTTTCTTGTAGTGTGTATAGTTTGAGGGATCTTGGGTTGAGATACAAGCTTTGGATATCCATGCAGCTTATAGCAAATTGACTTTATATGACCAAATCCGCCAGAGTAGTAACATCTCTAGTGTCGATGTCTTCTTTTGGAGTGTCTAATGCTCCTACTTCCATGATGTTGAGACATGTGTTTCAACAGTCCGAATATTATTTAGGTTTGAGTGACATCCTCTTTTGGTCATTTCATTATATCCCAGACCACTCATATCTTTAGCATCTCTTCCAGTCTGAAGTATTTTGTCCAATACACCAGATCCGTTATTCAACATCCTGCAGATTTGGTTAAATTGGCGAGATCAGATTTGAGTAGTATTACTTCATGTTCCAGCTTGACGATGGAATTTAAGTCCTTCTTCTTTTCTGCTTTCAATTGGGATATAATCTCCTTCTGATTCTCTAGTTCTTGATAGAATTCATCATTTCTGATGCAATCCTTTTTAAGGGAAGCAGTCAGATTATTAAGAGCTTCGTCTCCTCTGTCATTTTCTCCATCTGATTTACAAATCCTAGTTAAGGTTGTTACTTGTTTGGATGTCTCATCTTCAACTTCACTTCTAGAGTCTTCATCTGACCAGGTTACTGCAAGTCCCCTTGTTTTTCTCTTGTGACATGTAGGACATTCAACTATGACATGGCCAAGGCCTTCGCAATAGTGACATTTGGTTTCTCTGTCTTGTTGATTTTGTCATCTGGTCTGGTTTTCTACCAAAATCTTCTGTCTTCCCGATGTCATGTGAGATGTTCCTGACATTTGGTCTTGAGTCTTCTTCCATTTTCTTCGGCACTCTGTTGAGTTGTCTTCCAAGAAAGATAATAGTATTAGACAGTCCTTCCTCAGTGTCCAGATCATATTCCTCGTCTTTTTCTTCAGTGTTGGACTTGAAGGCTATGCTCTTAGGCTTCTTGTTCGACCTCTCATTAATACCCAACTCAAATTTTTGGAGAGAACCAATCAGTTTATCCACTTTCATGTTGTCGGTTTATTGAGCCTCTTCAATTACTGTCACTTTCATGTCAAATCTCTTAGGTAGAGATCTGAGAATTTTTCTAACCAGCTTCTCTTCTGGTATCTTCTCACCCAAGGCACTGTACGCATTTTCTATTTCAAGAATGTTCATATGAAATTCTTGAATGATTTCTTCTTCTTTCATCCTTAGATTTTCAAACTTGGTAGTGAGTAGTTATAACCTAGACATCTTAACCTTTGAAGTGCCTTCACAAGTAGTTCTGAGTATTTACCAAACATCTTTGGCTACTTCACACGTATTGATCAATTTGAAGATGTTTCTATCCACTCCATTGAATATACACTATGCCAAACAAGGGATTAGACAACGCTTTTTTAGGCCTTTAACAACGCTTAAAAGCGCTGCTAAAGGTATAGACAACGCTTATGTAATTTCAAAAGCGCTGCTATAGGTACCCCCTTTAGTAGCGCTTATAATTTAGACAACGTTTTTGAAAGAATTTAATGTGGAACTTTAGACAACGCTTGGTAAAAGCGCTGCTATAGATACCCTTTAGGCAACGCTTTTTCCTAAAAAGCGTTGCTATAGATACCCTCTTTAGCAGCGCTTTTCTATTGCCCCCTACAGCAGCGCTTTCTCAACCACTTTAGACAGCGCTTCTCATTAAAAGCGTTGTCTATTCCCCCCCTTTAGCAGCGTTTTTCCTTATTATTTTTTTAATATAATTTTTTTTTCATTTAAAATAAAATGCTGCCTATCAAATTTAATCTCACCATTTTTGCACCAGATTTTTACCAGAATTTATAGCTTCAATATAACATTTTAAACAATAACAACATCAATATACAACAATGAAACAATATTATAACAACATCAATATACGTCAATATACATCAATATACATATTCAATCCTTTTTTGCACAATATATACAACAACAACATTAATATATACAACAATGAAACAAAATCAACAATGAATTACAAAATAACTCTATCTTCTACATCGATCTACACCTATATAACCTGAAACAAAATCAAAAAATCGAAATTCATACAAGTTACCAAATAACAACAACAAAAATAATAATATTGTAACACAACTATAACGACATATATTATATTCTCAAAACTCAAAGTTATACCTTATAATATAATTCTCAACTCCATAACAAATTGGCACCAATCCTCCATAAGTTCATCCAATTGATCTTTTGAGTAATAAGCACACTTGAATTCATCAAAGTACTACATAATAATATAACATAGTATGATTTACTTAAAATACTAAGTCATTTTATGAGAAATATTAAAATAATTTCTAAGTTAGAAATTCATACCTTGGATGGAATCTCTAATCGGTCCAAAAGAATAGTTTCTTTCATAAACCTCAACATAAAATAACCGCAATCTACACAATTACGCTAACGGGGACACTACACATGAAAAGAAAATACGAATATACATCAAGATATACACCTTAACTTGTTTTATCAAGTATCATCGCTATATAATCAAAATTGTGAAAATCTATACCTCCACTTTGATCCAAGAAATATTGTTGACTCTACTCCTTGGTACTTGAATATCTCTTTGTGCTCGAAAACTTTGTAGAATGCTATAATAAAATAATAACGAATATTTAGAACTATCGCACATAAATAATTAAATATACACATGAATATTTTAGAACAATCTCACTTACGTGTCAATCGTCTTCTTCATATCTGGGTATGTTGTCCAATCATTGCCCAATGAATCTAGATAATATACAATTTCTCTCACATGATTTATTGCAACCAATAACCAGTGTCCACTGGAATATTAAACAAAGGTTAGATGGAAACTTTCTACACAATGTTTAAAAACGAAAAAATTATAATAGAGGAAATTTAGAATGAAAATCTTACTTGTGGCCAGTATTATATGGTAAAAAGAACAATTTTTCTGTATCTTTGCTGGCCATAAATAAATCGAGTACAAATGCTATTACTTCATCTGGTTTTGAGATGATTGACCCTGCGTGGACAACATTGGGATTTATGAAAGCGAATCTGGATTCCAATCCACGCGGGCGAATCAACTTGTCATACAGAAACCTTAAATAAAAACATCATTAACATTAATTATTCATTGAAATGAGTAAATAAATTCTGCAATTAATTAAAAAAAGTTGATTGGAGTATACCTGATGTATGTATTGATAACAGCGATGCCTAATGTCAAGTGTCCAAAAACTTGTTCCAAATCCTCCTTACCAATTCTTGTCATGCCTTGAATCATAAATCCTTCATCCGGTATAAGAGTACCACCGAAATAGTTGTGAAGCTTATATATGTCTCAAGGCATGACCTATCTTGAAGTAGTTTTCTTTCTAGCCCGATCCTCTTAGCAACACTCTTTATTTCTATGGGAATGTTGCTAATTACAGGCTCTTACCCCTACTTACAGCTTCAATCTCTTTAGCAGGAATAATCTAAATATCATAAAATTAGAGTGGTCAAGTATAGGATGACAAATTAACATTATCTAAGCATAAATATCATATAATTGTGTTGTACCAGTTTTTTGATGCCACTGACTCCATTGGCCGCGTAATCCCCTGATCTTTTGGTTTGGGTTTTGTAGGAGTCTAACACCATGCAAAAAAATGTAAGTAAAATGAACGTAAAAAAATTTGAGTACTCAAAGGTTCATAAAGATTTTAAGTATACCTCATCATCTATGCGAACGAGTCTTGACGGCCATGCAACAAACGCTCCTATTGCCTCTCCCACCAATGTTGCATCCGAAACTTCATCTGGGATTGGTTATAATGCACCCTCCCCTAAAGCAATATCAATTGACACTTTCAAATATCCAGAAGGGAGCGGTTTATGATGAAGTACTTCTCCTAGAGTGTTATGGACTTTTCCCTTGCCAACCATGCGATAAGTTGGTGTCTCTAAAAAGAGTTGACAAGGTGAAATGCCCTAAAATCAATAATAAATATGACATCGTTAATGTGTATATATGTCAGTTAAATAAATTACACTAATTTAATTTCATAATAATATATGAAATTACCTCGGGAATACTTGGTTTAACAGCACAATTGACACTAACTATGTCACTAGTTTCTTTAGCACCCGAAGCTTCCCTTCCTGATTGGCGTCTTGCTTTTTCCTTCCTCAATTCAAGAACTTCAGCTTCTAATGCATCCAACCTTGCCTGCAGTTATTTATTGCTAGAAGATTTTGTCTTTGGGTTGTTCTTTTTCAAGGAGCTTGGAGTAACCCCATGTCCTTTACCCCTCACCCGACCAGAATACTCACGAACATCTAATGCTCGACTAAGTATGCTCCTGCAATCATCTGGTGGAGATGTAGACTGAGACAGAATCTCCTGAAATTCATATGAATATTGAAAAAACATGAATATTATGTTAATAAAATTTTGATTTAATTAGAATTAATGTTATACTTACACATTTTTCAAGAACTTGTTGTACATCTTCTTTAAGAACTTCATCCTTACCCACACTGGAAGCCTTCCACAAAACATGTTCCAGAAGAGATGTTTCAGAACTATTCTCCTCTTTTAACTACACATTAACACAAAAAATAAGCTTAGTTATAACTCTTGATGAACAAGTATATCATTGCAATTTGTAAATACTTACAAATTTTTTGTTCTAATTGTGCGTATCCCAAACACCCTTTTTTGTATGGATATACGAGAGATGATGCTCTTTGACGATTTACGTCACTTACACTCTGAAATTTAGGGGTTTTCCGTTTGACTTTAAAAACATCCCATTCTTTAAGTGAAATCACATCTGCATATTCTGTTGGACGCTCTGCATCAACAAATTTTTTTTCGGCATCTCTAAGATATTTTCTGTTTAAATATGTTCTAAACCCTCTTATCATTTTGCCGGCCAATCCAAGACAATAATCTTTTCTTGTGTCATCAATGTTGAAAGACCTCAACAAAAAACATACACAAAGTGCGTTAGTATAAGTAATTTAAATACATAATCGTAATTTAAAGACATAATTTAAAGTACCTGTATCTCACTCCAGATTTTGTTTTTAGCATCATCCAGCTTATCATCTCTCCACTCATCACAAGTTATTGGAATTTCTCTCCTTACAATTGTACCAATGTAACTTGTCAATTTAGAAGCGTTAGGCTCAATTAATTGGTCATTTGGACTCCAATGCACATCGTATTTTATGCCTCTATCTCTATCACGAATGATATTCTTCATAATAGTTTTTCCTCTTTTAATTTCTTTTTCCACTCCCTTATTGGATTTTCCTCCATCATTGTCTCCATCATTAATAGAATCATCGTGTGGGTGCTCCTCGTTACTAGCCATATAACCTGTAATAAAGAAAAACATTAGTATCTAATGACAAATATTTAATTCCAAATATATAATTCCAAATATCTAATTACATAATCAATTGAGTATATAAAATGACAAATATATCATTTATTAGAAGTTTGCTAAGTGTTAACAAGAATGGAGGAATATATATGACCTCTTTCACTAACATCTCTTTCTTTTCTTGATTGGATTGCGAATTATTTGTCTCTTAAGAATGCGGACGTAGGGATTGATCCAAATTCCCTCATCATGATCTTTTCTGATATATGATTCATCTGTAGTATTTTCATCTCGATCGTTTCTAATATACGACTCATTCTCAACATCAACATCACCTTGATCTACATTTTTATCATCAATCACTTTATTAGATAAAAGCACTATAGACCATTTTGTACTCTTCGGATCTGTGACATATAACACTTATTTAGCTTGAGAGGCTAGAATAAAAGGCTCATCTTTGTACCCCACCCTATTAAGATCCACTTGCAAAAACCTTGACTTATCCATTCGTATGCCACTATTATGTACCCACTTGCAACCAAATATAGGAATCTGAAACTTCTCGTAATCAAACACCCAAATGTGATTGATAACCCCAAAATATGACAGACTTTCATATTTGGGGTTTAAGTCCTTCATACTAGAAATGTGCATTGCTTCAGCTACCACCGTGACACCACTATTTTGCATAGTACTTTTATCATCTTGTTCTTTGGTATAAAATGTGTATCCATTAATTGCGTATCCTCTATAAGAAAACACAATCGAACTTGGACCATATGCCAAACATCTCAACCTGTCTGATATTGAAGCGGGATCTGAATGAAACTTTGAATATATGATCCTTAAACCACTGCATAAAACTTTGATTGTGCTCTCGTACTATCCAATTTTCATTTCTACTTTAATTCTCACCTTGGAGTATAGCCTTGTGCATTTCAACAAACGACTCAACCTCATTGTCATTGTGCAGAACATACAAATGCACTTGATCCTGTTCATCCCTTGATACTGTCACAATTTCATTTCCAATTAATTTTTTACCTTCTTTTTTTTTTTGTTTTGAAAAAATGAGATTTGGGGAGTCCAATGGATTTCACATTGGACAAAAATTCAGTACAAAACTCAACCGCTTCTTCAACAGTGTATCACTCAATGATACAACCCTCTGGACGACTTCGGTTTTTCACGTACCCTTTTAATATTTTCATATAACGTTCAACAGGGTACATCCATGTCATATAAGCTGGTCCACACAATTGTTTATCTTTCACAAGATGAACAACAAGATGTACCATAATGTCAAAAAATGATGGAGGAAAATACATTTCAAGGTCACACAAAGTAATAACTATTTTGTTTTTGTAATACTGGTAAGATCTCAGGATCGATCACCTTACTACAAATTGACTTGAAGAAAAAACACAATTTAGTTATAGCACTTCTTACTTTTTCTAGAAAAATAGAACGTATACCTATTGGTAGAAAATGTTCCATTATGACATGGCAATCATGTGTCTTCAAACTCTTTAACTTGAGGTCTTTCATGGACACGGGTCTTCTAATGTCTGAGGAGTAACCTTCTGGAACTTTAACTTCACTCAGAAACTTACACAATATTTTCTTTTCCTTTCTAGATAGAGTATAAGCAGCAGGTGGTAGATATGTGCGTCTTCCTTTCTTTACGGGTCCTAATTCAGTTCTTATTCCCATCTCTACCATGTCCTCCCTTGCTTTAAGGCCATCCTTAGACTTTCCTTTTATATTGAGTAACGTACCAATAACACTTTCAAATACATTTTTTTCAATATGCATAACATCAAGAAAATGTCTTACGTACAAATATTTCCAATATGGCAATTCAAAAAAAATTGACCTCTTCTTCCACCTACCTGTGACAACTTTATGTGCAAAAGGCTTGCCAAACTGAATACTCACATCTTTCACCTTTTCACAAATTTGATCACCTGTCAATCCAGGTGGAGATCTACGTTGTTCGGTATCTCCATTGAACGCTTTTCTCCATCCACTATATTGATGTTTAGAATTTAAGAATCTACGATGACCGAGAAAGACATTCTTCTGACAAAGTTTCAATCGCGTCGTATCGGTTCCATCTTCACAGACAGGACACACTTTTTCACCTTTAATGCTATACCCAAATAGATTTCCATATGCTGGAAAATCGTTAATTGTGCCAAACAACATCGCCCTCAAATTGAAACTTTCTTTCCTATATCCATCATAAACCTCCACATCGTTCTCCCACAAAATCTTCAAATCTTCGATTAAAGGTTTCAAGTACACATCTATGTTATTCCCTGGTTGTTTAGGCCTAGAAATTAACATTGATAACATCATGTACTTGCGCTTCATACATAGCCATGGAGGTAGGTTATAAATCATAAGAATCACAGGCCATGTGGAACGGACCAATTGCAAAATGCCACGCCTAGGGTTTTTGGTCAAACGGCCAGGTAACGCCGGAGTTAGCCCTCCGATCATCTTCTCCTACCATCTCAAAATTCAAACCTGCAAAATAAAGAGAAACGAAGCACAAGGTTAAGCCTACCCCCCCTAAATCGACCCCTGCAAATTGATTAGTGGTGTTGGTTTGACCTAAAAATCCGTGTATCAATGAATACGAAGCTCTACAGTTCACAAGCCCTAGTAATGGTATTTCAAGATTTAGGCACCAAATCTTGCAAACAGTGGATCAAGTATGTTCTAATGAACCTCAAGAACACATTAGTGATGTTAGTTCAAGCAAAAACACAATAAAAAGCAGAATGCGAATTCATGAAAAATATGCAAACGGAGATTTATGTATGGCATAATTCAGTGTGTTTTAACCATGGATAATGATCCATTCTTACCATACTATACCTTGGGAACACAGATGAGTGCATAGAATTTTTTGCAAATGGCTGGAAATTGGAATTCGATAGTGCAACTTTCTTTGAAAATTTTGAGACAAAACCCTAGCTTTTGGGCTGCAGAATTTGGTCTCCTTGATGTCTGAAGGTGTTGTATATATATAGGGCATGAGATTAGGTCAAATATTGAGAGGAAAATATATCCTCTTCAATGCAAAATATTTGATTGAAGTTGCTTATCCAAATCTTCCATATTTGGCTCAATCTTGCCTTAATCAAGCTCCATACATTTTGCTATCTTATAATGGACTTCATTGGCCTCCAAGATAATCAAAACATAAGCCAACATGCCTTGCTTGTATTTTTGCACTTTATTTAATTTAAATTGAATTTTAATGTTTTAATTCAAAAATAATTAAATAAATGAAGGAAGGACGTGCAAGCGAGATTAAAGATCACGGGCCATCTTCGAAATAAGTCTAAATCATAAAAACCATGGCCCATTTGAAGAAAATTTGAATTTGCTTGCTATTTCTCTTCATGCACTTCTTCAAATTCTCAGACTTGCATAAGTTGTATTTTGCTCAATTTTCAATGTTTTAAAGTGTTATTAGACTTTTTAGAAAGCCTAAGATGTCCTCTAAACACTCCTTTTGGTTTCATCTTCATTGAAACTTCCATGTTCATGTACACTTCTTTTGAAAAAGATGACTTTTTATTGACTTTTAGAAGGAGCTATAATGTCTTGATCTATAACTCTCAAATGAAGCATTTTTGGCCAAAGCTTGTGAGACACAAAATTGTAGAGAATTGCATTCTCTTTAAAATGAGCTTTAGTGGAAAAATTTCTGATAAAGTATGTGAAAGTTATGCTTGGTCAAAGTTCTGTTGACTTTTTGTCAAGAAACCCTAAATTAGCAACTTTAACTTTTGATCAAATCTTGAGTTTTCTTGATGAATCCTGATCAACCCTTGATCAAATGATGAATGTGACTTCAAAATATTGATGTTGACCAAAAATGATGAAGTTTGACTGTATGTTGACCACAGTTGACATTTTGTCCTATAAAATTGATTTTCAACCATTGAGCAATTGACTGAGCAAACTTGAGTCGTGAGGCTTGAAACATGACATGGTGACCCCATGAGACATATGAGGAGGTATGATGATCACTTGAGGTAATGGAAATCATCTTTGACTTGAGAGAATCAAAACCCTAGTTTGGGGATCGATTGCTTAGGAGAGGGCTCATCTGGTCACCCTTGAGAAATTCTTGAGTATGGAGATGTGAATTATCTTGAAAAATAGGAGGGAAAATTTTGGGGTATAACAATAACCTTGGCGAAAGAAAGGTTAACGATTACAAGCTCTAAACCTCATGGTTATGGATTTGTGAAACATGCATTTATTATATATATGATGTTCACGTTGTTCTCTACTAATGCATTGAAAATTATATCTTGACTCCATACGTTTTTATTTTCATTTTCTTTAGGATCTCCATTTGTCCATGTATACCATGAAATTGTTTATTGTCAATCAATTTGCAGGTCTGGGGAAACCTCAATTTCGGTGTAAATTATGAATGCAAATGAGATTGACTCTAGTTGGGAATGTAGATTTTTGAGTTGCTTTGCTAGGCGTGCTGATCTTAGGTTCTTTTGTATCGAGCGATAGAAAAGATATATATTTGTTCTCTCTAACATACCATGATGATGTGCTTTTTAAACATTATGACTTAGTGTACATATCTATCTATCTATCTATCTATCTACCTATCTAGATTTCACTTCCTAAGAGAAAAAGTAAATCAAGGTGAATTTGAAGTTAGGCATTGCTCAAGTGAAGCACAATTGGTTGACATCTTTACCAAAGAGTTGAAGATTGACAGATTCCTGAATTTGAGAAAAAAATTAGGAATAGTTCAGATTGACTATTTTTGAGGATGTTCGACAACTTGGATGATAGGGGTGTGTTGAAATATTAAATTAGATTTGTTAAAAATATTAGATTATATTATATTACATTTGATTTAATATTTAAATATAAACCAAGTTGTGTAGACCCAAGCCCATTTAGGGTGGTATATAAATTGTCCTAGTCTGTATCATTATTTGAACAATTCAATTATACAAATCCTTATTTTCTTTATTATTCTCTCTTTCTCTCCTCACTAAAAGGACCTCACGCACTAACATAAATAACTGTTGTGATATCTACACTTAGTTTATTATAAATTATGTGAAATATTTATTTCACTAATACTCAGTAAACATATAACTTTTCGATCTGATCTAGAACATTATAATATGACAAATTAAATTATATTAGAAGAACAAGTTACACAATTCAATGATAGACAAAAAAATTTCAGCCATTATCTGCATTTCTCCTAGTTCTTCAAACTCCCCTTCCTAAGTCTCTAGATTATTTTGCAAAATATTATTTACTTCGCAAATAAACTTAGAGGTGGAAAAGGGCGGTTGAAGAACTAGAAGCATTAAACTAAGTTTTAACAGTTAAAGAGCGAAATTCAGACAATGAGTTAAAGAATTCTTGTCTAGCATTGAATAGTATAATTTTTCTTCTAATATAAATTTATCTATCAATTATAAATTTCTAAATACAATCCAAAAATTTATAGATTCGATAAGGGGTTTAAAAAATACTCAAACTACATAAAATATAATAAACTCATCTCTTAAACAATCATTAACAACAACATTCATCAACAACAAACCTTAAACAACATCTAAGATACAACAAACAACTCTTATTAAAAACAACAAAATCATCAAAACATAACATACACTATATACAACATACAATTTTTATTAAGAAGAGCAACAACATATCAACTCATAAATCTTTTAGAGACGTACTTGTCCTATACTTGCATCCAGATTGAAGGGGGGTAAAGCTGAAGTGAGAGTTGCAAACTTGTAAGAAATTTGAATGAATGTCATTCTGAGTGTTTCACACAAGTTTGCAACGCTCACTACCTTCATCCTCATTAAATTTGTTTCATTCACCTTCCCTACCTACAAGTCAAAACAAGCAAAAAGTTCAAACATTATGAAACAAGCTATTGAAGTGTAAACAATGATACATATATAGATTTTGAAATATAAACTCCTTCGAAGACGATGAGTACACTGTATGAGTTTGGAGATTTCATATGACGAGTGAGAGATATGTGATGGGTTTGTTTTGTGAGAGACGACTATTATGTACTGAAGCGAGAGATAATTTCACTTATATATAAATATGTAAGACCTTTCACCATAATTACTAATATGAACCGTGATGAAATAATTGCACTCTACACCACAGTTGATTATACGAACTCTAGTGAACTCTAGTGATATACAAAATCAAATTGATTTTATCACGATAAATGTAAAATTGTTAGTGTTGAGATTCTAACCATTTTACTACATGTAGTAAAATTTTTTTTTTTTATAAATATCAAAGAAGAGGACTTGGTAAAGAGTTAATCAACAAAGCTACAACATAAAAAATTTATAGTAGTGTGATGAAAAAAACAGTCAATCAACAAAGCTACAACATAAAAAATTTATATTCCTTTTTTTAATCAATAAACAATACAATAAATCATAAACAGAATAATTTAGCAAAGTTCATACATAATCTCATTGAAAATAGAGAAAACAAGTAGATTTTTCTATCATTTTCAATCACTATACCAATCACAACAATAAAAGTCACAGTCTTCAAGTATGGGTGGCATAAATTTTTTGATTTGCTCACTGCATATTTTCCTCAAACTTTCACTTGGATACATAGAAGAACAATATCGCAGGTCAAGAGATTCAAGAAGTGGACATCCATTTATAATGGCAAATAGCCCACAAGAAGTAAGCACAATTCCTGAAATTGTAAGACTGCGTAATGCAGGCATTGTTTTTGCTATAACAAATGCCTCAGCACTCTCGGACAACACACTTCTGCCGTATGTCAGTGATTTCAAAAGAGGGCAATAAAAACCAACAGCCTCAAATGAATCCTTAGATAGGTATATGTTATTTGAAACATCGAGTTCCTCTATCAGTGGAAGTTTCTTCACAGCTTCAATAAACCCTTCTTCTGAAAGATGATAAAACTGTACAAGCCGGACGCGCCTTAGATTACTTGCCCTGTAAAATTCATATAAAAATCTTAACAATGTAAACAAAAAATATGGGCATATGTATTGAAAGTTATGAGGATAATCATCACCTATCAGCTATGTATCTAAGGAGCTCATCGTTTCCAAAGGAAGAAATATAAATGTCTTCTAGCTGACCACAACTTTTCAGAACTGCGTAACGGCACATCTTCACCAAATCTTCATTATCATAGTGTGGATAGAGGAACTTAGGCATATGAATGGTGCGCCAGATGCATGGTTCCTTGCAGAAATTCCACCATAAAGGGCAAACTAGACATGCACTTGTGATTATTTCAACTGTACGAAGCCTCTGTAGGATGTTTAACGTCACATCTCTAGGAAGTTCAAGCCAATTTGGCTTTGCTGTTTTGTTTTGCATTTTGACTTCCCTTGCTGAAACCCTAGAAGACGCCGTATTATTTATTGAGCTATAGGGTAATTGTAACCTTTAACTGGAAATAAAAGATTGTTTTAAGGAATTTGCAATTGTCAATCCAAATAAATCGGAACCCTTTAATTAAATTAATGGTAAATTAATAATAACAAATAAATATTAAAAAGAAGGGCAAGTGGATCTTGTAAAAAGAAGCAAAAAAAATCTCTTTATATAAAACAAATTCTCTAAAATAATATACACTAAATATAAAATAATTTTAATATGTCAATCAATCATCATCATGTATTTTATCAAATTGTTCTAATATTTTTAATTTACTTGTACGATATAGTTAATTGATTAATCTTTATTGAATATGTTAATCTTTAAAACTAATTGTGGATTATTTAATGGATTTAATGAAAATACACCGATGATGTTGTTCTGGACTGGCCCAACATTTGGCACATTGCTATTGAGGCCCAACCCAATAAACATAAGGAATCAAAGGCCCATCTGCCCATAACGGCTAGGGATCTCCTCATGTGCGCGTTAGGGCCACGTGGCCAACAGTTACTCAACCGTCACATACCCTTCGAGAATAGCGGGTCAAGCGCCCCGCATATCACAGTTACTCAACCGTCACCTGCCCTCCGGGAATATCGGGTCAAGCGCCCCGCATATCACGGAGCGACAGACCAGGGAGGAGCCCACGTGCTGGACTCCTTGCTCACGCAAACCCTGACAGTCCCTTAGTGGGCCTGGATAAATTACCCACTAACTGGACCTTGGCCCAACGCTCGCGGTTATAAATACCCTCTCATTCGAGAGGGTCAGGTACTTCATTCATTCTCTCTTATTCACTTACTTGCTCTCTCTCTTGCCCTCACTTACTTTGGCATCAGAGTATCTTGCAGGTACCCTCATCTCCTTCAACCGCAGCTGCAGGTTGGGCCTCGACGAACCTTTTGGTCAGGTACGATCAGTGGCGCCGTTTGTGGAAACCTTGTTTCCCCGTCTTTTTCCATCCTAAGGACCAAAACAAACCCTCTTGTTTTGTCATGGCCGACCCAGCTGGTAACGCTAACGAGAACACTCTCTTCGCGGATCTGGCCAACGTCAACAACAACAACGTCCCCGAGTTTGACCCTACGGACGGGCGCACGACCTCTTCCTCATCAGGGTCTCACCGGGGCGACGCTCACCATTAACGCGTCCCCGACCCCGCAGTTTTTCAAGAGATTCAACCGCCCGCTAACGCGGACCCTACCGTCGCTGCCCTATTCGAAGCCATCAACCAGACGAACCTCATGCTGTTCACCCAAGGGGAACGTCTCAACATGCTGGAGACCTTCCGCCGTTCACCAAGGAGACACAAGAGACCCGACTCCTGGTCTCCCTCTCCAAGAAGACATCACACCCGGACTCCCCCGCAGAGGGCCAGGAAGGAAGACACTCCAAGCCCGACCCGTCGATCAAAAGGTCGAGGACCCGTTCCTGAGCGGAATCCTGTTGAACAACCCCTTAAGATGTGGGCTCATTCCCCGGCCCGTAGAGAGCGCGAAGCCGATGAATTAAGGAAGAATCGTGGATGGAATCCTCGAACAGGGAAACCCTCCAGGAAATATCACCGCCACCGTCGATCCCCGTCCCGCTCCCCGAGCGAAGCGATAAAGAAGACCCCCGCGGTCCCTTATCCGCTAGCATCATGGAGGTCCCCATCCCCAGGGGCATGGAGAAACCTCCCCAACTAACCAGCTACGTTGGGGTGGACGACCCCATCGACCACATCGACGGCTTCGAGGCGATGCTCCATTACCTCAACGTCGGAGGTCCTATCATGTGCAAGCTGTTCCCCACTATGCTGAGAAAAACAGCCATGGACTGGTACAAAAACTTGCCCCCTGGGTCTATACACTCCTGGAGGGACCTGAAGACCCAGTTCACCAGCACCTTCACTGCCTCCCGCAGGCACCCGAAGATGGAAGCCTCTATAGAGGCCATCATCTAGAGAAGCGACAAGAATCTCAGAGAGTACATCGACCGCTTCAACAGGGAGGCCATCCAGGTCCCCTATGATGATCAAATGAAGAGGTACTTGCTCGAGAGGGGACTCATCCCCGGAATAGATTTTAGAAAAGTGGTTTGTATCGAGCCCCCAACTACCTTCGACGCCTTCCTCGACAAAGCCCGAGCGTACATCACGTACGAAGAGAAAGAGGCTGCAAATGGCACTCGAGAGTCGAGGAACCGCGGATCAACCGGTTCCGCTCGACACCTCGATGCCTGACGACAAGAAGCCGGATCCTCCCGATGCTCCTATGAAAAGCAGAGGGAGGAGAAGCCTCGGGAGGCCCGTGAACATCGCGACACTGCCGGGCGCTTTACAGAGTACACCCTGCTGACAAATTCCCGCGAGCGGATCTTGGCCTAATGCTCGACAACAGAATTCAAGGACGGAGGGGTCAGGCACCCAAAGCCTACACCCCTCAAACCAGGGGCCGACAGGACAAAATACTACCAGTACCACCGGAGCCACGGCCATCTGACCGAGGATTACGTCCATCTCAAAGACGTGATTGAAACATTAATCAAGGGCGGAAGGCTTGGGCAGTACAACATACCCGAGACGTCTTAGGAAACCAGGGAGGTCAAAGAGGTCGACGGCAAGACCAGGCCACAAGGGGATGCAGGCCCCTTCCAGATTGCGTACTCGGTAACCAGACCCGAGGATTTCAAAGTCCCTGAAACCATAGACGAGGACTCTCCCCTGTTCACCAACATCCAGTGTGAGAGGTTCCCCGCAGCCATGGTCATATCCAGTAGGGGAGACAACCAGCTATCAATCAACTCTACTAAAAGGAAGTTCGATGAGCTGATCGAAAAACCCCCCGTCAAAGAGGTCTCCCTCGAGCATTTCTGGGGAAGATCCGAGCCAATCACCTTCTACCTCGAGGAGCTCCCGGGTGGCGCGCTGAACTCACACATTTCCCTCCTCATCAAGGCGAGGATGGCGAATTTCGAGGTACACCAGATCCTGGTCGACGAGGGCATCTCGGTGGACGTGATGTTCACTCACCTCTTCTACACTCTCCAACTCGACGGATCCCACCTATCACCATATGTGGGGTCCGACTTGCAGGGATTCAATGGTTCAACCTCTCGACCATGGGGCTACGTCGAGCTCCTCGTCACCTTCAGCGAGGATGTTGCATCTCGATAGGTCAACATGCACTTCTTGGTGGTAGACTGCCACTCGCTGTACAATGTCATTCTTGAGAGGACCACTTTGGCCGAACTCAACACCGTACCCTCAACCATCCACCTCAAATTGAAATTCTACACCAAGAGGGAACGCGTGGCCACCATCTGCGGGGACATCAAAGCAGCCAGAAGGTGCCATAACGCTACCGCCAAAGGACAGACCCTGGTGGACCCAAAAGCCCAGCAACTCGACAAGCGAGACGGGCAGGACAACTCCCGCATCGAGCCTCCCCAAATCGAAGAACCTCAAGGCCCTAAGGTAGACTCAGTTGACCTCGACACTCGATTTGCGAAAGAAGAGGTCGAAGGTCAAAATGGAGAACAAGATCCCCTCCGCCCAATCCCAGACAGCGAGTTTGAGCTCGTCCCTCTCGATGAGGACCCCAACAAGTGTGTTAAGCTCGGAGAAGGGCTTGTAATACGGTGAACTGACTTTGTAGGATTTTTGTATCCAAATGTGCGGATAGCAAGAGTCGCCACCGACTTTTATTTTTATCCAATTAAGGGAAGGTAAAAGTACAGAAAAAGACCTTCGTTAGATTCTGAGTACGGGAGAAGGTTATGAAAAGGGAAGGTATTAGCACCCCTTTCCATTCGTAGTTATCTACGGGCTCTTAGTTGCTCTAGATCACTTTAAAATTGTGCTTTCTGTGTGTTTGAAAAATGTTTTGAAAAGGAATTTCGCTTTGACTTTGTAATGATTCATGTAGGAATGTATACAAAGTGTTTGGAAATGTTTCGTTTTGAAAAGAGTTTGAACTTTGACAAAAGTGTGAGGTGTGAAAAGTATTTTGGTAGAGCAAGCAACTAAAAGTCTTATTACCTACTCAGAATTGGTCGTTTTCGTATTATTTTACTTTTCCTTTAGAATAGTGTTATCCATACCATTAGTTGGTAGGTAACTCCATTCGTTGGATGTAAGCGGGACATTCGAAGGGACATCGGATGGTCATTGAAGGCAACTTGTAGGAAGTATCCTAGCACATTCGAAGGGACTATCATCATTTTTCGTAGGCGACAATCGAGGGTCAAGATCATGCATTCGGAGGCGACGTCGTGGGTCTTATGATCTTTGCATCGAAGGGACTATGATGATTTGTTTTGAAGGCAACGGTGCTAGAATACCTCTACGTTCGAGGGACATGACCATTTGAATTCGTAAGGCAACGAGAGAGAATTACCCTAAGGGGTGCACGTGTGAAAGAAGTGTGTTGATTTCAGATATTTTATCTTGGCATTATGAGTGAGCTATGTTCAATTTTATCTTGCCATACATGCCTAATTACTAGCAATTTATAGGGTGCGGAAAGTAAAATGTGGAATGTAAAAGTGCGGAAAGGTAAATGTCCTACGCTATTACATGGCTTTGGGGCAGATACATAATTTAAACTTGCGGAAAATTAAACCCTAATTTAAACTATTACATCCCATAGACAGTTACATTATTGGAAAAATGAAAACAGTAACGAAAACGTCTGAATCGGAATAACCTGTGAAAGAACGAGAAATTGGGAAAATACGAGATGAATCGAATAAGAGAAAAAATGTTAGAAAAATGCAAACTTTTATATGAGAAAAATATGACATGCTGGAAATAATATAAATATGCTAAAATAATTTTTTGGGATTTTTTGAATGCAATTTATTAATTTAAAATGAATTAGAAGCAATTAAAATGCAAAATTATGAATAAAAATAAATATGCATGCAAAATTATGTTTTTTAATTTTAAAAATTAAATAAAGGTTTTATGAAAATAATGTAAAAAGAAAAATAATTTTTGGCAATTTTTTAATGCAGAAATAAAATTGTGAAATTAATTAAAATAGCATAAAAATATTAGAATATGAAAAAATATGAAAATATGCAAGTTTTGAAAAAGGAAATGCAAAACCGGTGCCCATAGGGATCGAACTCAGGACATGGGAGAGGATCCAGGAACAGTGAGCGCTCTAACCACTAGGCCACGTTGCATCTGATGTTTGAAAACGAAGTGAGTGGAAGAAAACACGCGTCGCCTTCTGGTTGCTTCGTTCTCGCGCCAGACTTCGTCTCCTACCTTTTGAATTTTCAAAAGCTTGCGTCGGCTTTCCTTCGACGCTAAAGGTCCTGGCAAAATCAAAAAGCAAGCACACGTAATATAAATAAATTCTAAAGGCATGGCTCGATTCCTGGGATCATTCCGAATGCATTGGTATAGGTCTCATAGTCCAATTTTTCCTATTTCGTGAAACCCTAAATCGATCTCAGAAACCCTAGCAATGGTGATATGCGTTCCTGGCCATGGAAATTCGATTAAAGCACCCAGAAAGCTTGCAAACACATCACTAATCACAAAAACAAACACAAATCATGTTAATAATGCATGAATCAAAGAGTACGATTTTTGAAATTTCAAGAACAAACCAAATTCGGTTTTCACGATTCTGGATGGTTTGGATCAAAGTGAAGGTCTGGATCGATTCTGGAGATGTCAAGGAATGTGTTGGACACCTCAAAATTGATTGAAATCGACTGGAACTAGGGCTGCCACTTGCTTGTGTACCACGGTTTTTTCAGTTTTGGAATAGGGTTCTTGAGCCAATTTTTCTCTCTTTTCTTGATAGGTATGCATCATATATTTATACTGGATGGATTTGGAATGATTTTTGGTAAGAATCAATCAACATTCAAAGCAAATCAAATTTGATTTTTGTATAAAATCAAATTTTCAAAACTTGATTAATTTTCAATCCAATCTTGCCATATTGATCAAATTTCGAAATTTGCTGGCCTTTGTGATTTGCTTGGGTCTCAAGGAAAGAATAAAAATCAATTTTGCAATTAATTTTGATTTTATACTTTATTTTTAAATTTAATTTGTATTTAAATGAATAAATTCCAAATTAAATAGAAAAATAAAATAAAAAATTCATGGCATTGGGCTTGGACATTCCTAATTGTATGAGGAATAAGCTTGGATGAAGAAAAAGCAAGCCCATTTGCAAAAAAATTGATTTTTAGAAGTATCTCTCTTTGTGCATTCTTTCAAAATTGCTCAACTTGTGAATGGTGTATCTTGCTCAATGTTCCACATTTTTGAGTGTTATTGGACTTTTTGGAAAGCTCTAAGATTCCTCTAACCAACCTTTTTGGTCTCATCTCAATTGGAGTTTCCATGCTCAATATATCTTCAAAACAAAAAGTTGACTTTTTGTTGACTTTGAAAATGACCTGTAATGTTTAGAGCTATACCTCTCAAATGAAGAATTTTTGGACATTCTTGTGAGACATGAAGTTGTAGAGAATTGAATTTCCTTCAAAACAAGAGGTGGTGGAAAAAGAAAGTATGAGAAAGTTATGATCATCAAAGTTCGATTGACTTTTCACCTAGAAACCCTAATTTGGAAAGTTTGACTTTTGAGCAAATCTTGAGTTTTCTTGATGAATCATGATCAACCCTTGATCAAATGATGAATGTAACTTCAAAATGAGGATGTTGACCAAAAATTATGAAGTTTGGTATGTTGACCACAGTTGACTTTTGCCCAATACAACCGATTTTCAACCATCGAGCAATATGCGAGGAAACTTGACTTGTGAGGCTTGAAACTTGTCATGGAGAATCGTTGAAGCATATGAGGAGGCATGATGAACATAGGAGATGTTGGAAGTCCATCTGGAGCTGAGAAATACCAAACCCTAGTTTGGGTTGATTGTCTAGGAGAGAGTTTGTCTGATCAACTCTTGAGGAATCCTTGAGTATGGATGTATGGAATGTCTTGAGAAGATGGGGGAAAATTTTGGGGTATGACTGCCCTGTTCAATCTTCTTGTACGGGAAGGTTAGATTGACACGCTTTTCTTTCGTGACCTGGAGGTAGAAGATGATTGAACACTTGAGTACACCTGAAAATTTGCACTCGCTGGTGATGCGGGAATGGGCTTACAGATGCCATTTGGAGAAGTTGAAGACTTCGCTGGGGAATGAGTCATACGCTAGACTCGAGGTTGTTCATAGGAGAATTGACGGGGATGGGCTTAAGATGCCATCTGGAAAGATTAATGTTGGGGAGTGAGCCGTACGCTAGGCTCTGTGGACATTTCTAGAAGTGGAAGGAACATGGAGATGGGCTTAAGATGCCATCCGGAGGGAGTCGTACGCTAGACTTCGTGCTCATATTTGAATGAGGTTATTGGTTTGTATTGGTTTTTAACCAAATATGCAGCATTCTAAAGGTGGAGAAATTGTTGACAAATAGTCGGAGATGGGCTTAAGATGCCATCCAAGGCAAGAGTCGTCGCACTACTGTAGTTCTTATTGATAATAAGAGAGTCGAAAGATCTTCGTGCTGATCTCCCTGAGGGGATAGTAGCTGGCAAAGATGTGGATATCTTCCCTGTTGTGCATCGGGTGTTGATCCATTGCCTGTTATCGGAGGATAACTTGTGATCGTTCGGATAGGGTTTCCGTCGGCTTGGTATTAATCCTGGATCCACTGTTGGAGAACAGCGAGGGTGGTCGTTCAGATAGTTTTCCCGTCGAGATTCGGGGCTTAATCCTGGACCAGCTGTCGGAGGACAACTAGGGGCGGTCTTTCAGATAGTCTTCCCGTTGAGATTCGGGGCTTAATCTTGGACCTGTTTGCGTCGGAAGTGATTTTCACCTGTTTTGGAGAAAACAAGAGAAACTTTGATAGAATATTGGTTAGTTTTATGCAAATTATGATGCATGATGATGTATATGAATGACATATGCATGAATTATGACTTTATGAATAATGTATGAATGATAGATGTTGTGGTATTTCAAAACATATCCATCTTGAAGAAGATGCGGGTGTTTTGCTTGAGATTTCTGACTTCTGTTTGAGGATGGAGATCCTGAGAAGAAAGATAGCTCTGATTCCTCCAGTGCACTATCTGACCAAGTGTTGGGCCCGGATACTGGTGAGGAAGGTAGAGACTGAGAAACTCGTTGTTGGAGATCTCATATGCAGACCCTGCTGGGGAGAGTCTGGGAGGAAGTCCGTTGGGGATCTTGTATGTAGACCTTATTGGGAAAAATTAGGAGGCGCTCTACTGAGGATTTGAGTGTAGATCTCGCTGAAGAGCGTTTGATAGTTGCTGGGAGACCGGGTTGGGGCCCGTTGGAATCTCGGACAGGGGAATAGAAGATGTAGATTTCCTCCGGTGCACTATCTGACCAAGTCTTAGGCCTAGATACTGTTGAGAATTTCATAAGTAGACCCTACTGGGGAGAGCCTGGGAGGTACTCTACTGGGGATTTAAGAGGTGTAGGTTTCCTCCGGTGCACTATCTAACCAAGTTCCAGGTCTGGACACTGCTGCTGGAGAAAAAGGGGAATTATTGGGAGATATTCTGCTGATGATAAATACTTTGGCTTGGGATGAAATGTTCTTTCGAAGAGTGCAATCTGTTAAGTTGAGTGGAATCACCGCTGAGGGATTATACTCCTGGGAAGGTTTGTTGTGAGTGACACTTCTGTGGGGATCATTGCTCTGCAGGGGAATGTTTTGGTGACTTTCGTTGTCATCTTAATTCCTGGAACCTGTAGTAATTTCTTTTGTATGTCTACTTTTCGCATGTTTGCGATTGGATTCTTATTGTTAGATGCACATAATCATTCAAAGCAAACGTTGGGACTTTATGCAGACAACAACAATGAAAATTGTAAAGAGAAAGAGACTTGTATTTATTTGAAATGCGGCGTATGGCCAAGCAGTTTGTACACAAGAAAAGTAAAAAGCTATGTGGAAGCAATCTCGTTAAGTTCCAACTATGCTAGTACTCATATATTTCAACTATCTCATCTCCTTGCTGTCAGTAGAAAGTGAGTGAATTGATCTTCGCCATTTGAATCTTGAATGCTGATAGTAGTAGTCTGGAAGTAGATGATCTGGAAGAGACATAGTCGTACGCTTAAATCCCTAACTTTTGCCTAGACCGCCTTTCGGTTTTCGGTCTAGGGATACCTTTTTGCCGCCCTTTCAGGTTTTCGACTTGCCGGGTGTACATGTTTTGTATATATCCTTAAATTTTGCCCGAACCCTTTTGGTTCGCCAGGATGCCCTTATTTTTGCCTAGGTCAGTCGGCCTAGCGAGTCTCTTTTATGCGTAGTATTTTTTGACTATGTCTGCGTTCACAGGGTGTGGGAAGTCTTCACCATCCATGGTGCTAAGTATCATAGCTCCAGAAAATCATCTTGACTACAAACGGTCCCTCATAGGTGGGAGTCCATTTGCCCCTGGGATCACCTTGTGGAAGAATGATGCGCTTGACTACTAGATCACCGACTTGGTAGACTCGGTGCTTGACCTTCTTGTTAAATGCTCTGATCATTCGTTTTTGATAGATCTGTCCATGGCAGATGGACGCGAGTCGCTTCTCATCAATTAAGTTAATCTGGTCAAGGCGAGTCTGGGTCCAATCATCTTCGCCTAATTCTGCGTCCTGGAGGACTCTGGTTGAGGGTATCTGAACCTCGATGGGTAAGACTGCTTCCATACCGTATACAAGAGAGAAAGGGGTTGCCCCTGTAGATGTCCGTACTGTAGTGCGATACCATGAAGAGCAAATGGTAACATCTCATGCCAATCCTTGTAAGTCACTGTCATCTTCTGTATAATCTTTTTGATGTTCTTGTTGGCGGCTTCCACTGCGCCATTCATCTTAGGCCGATAAGGAGAAGAGTTATGATGCTTGATCTTGAACTACGTGCAGAGTTTGGTGATCATCTTGTTGTTGAGATTAGAGCCATTATCGTGATAATCCTTTCGGAGTGCCATATCGACGAGATAAGATTGTGTTTGATGAATCGAGCCACAACATTCTTGGTAACGATGCGTGCGAGGTGCTTCTACCCACTTGGTGAAATAATCAATTGCCACAAGGATGAAACGATGTCCATTGGAAGTGGGCTTGATTTCTCCGATCATGTCAATGCCCCACATTGCAAAGGCCAAGGAGTTTAGAACATTCGGAGGTCTTGGAGGTCGTGCACTTTGTCTGCATAATCGGCATTTGTGACAAGATCGAGCATAAGCGGTGACAATCGACTTCAAGGTGGACCAATAGTAACTGTTCTCGAATCTTCTTTGCCATCGTATGTCCGGAGTGGGTACCGAATGCGCCGTGTAACTCTTCCATGATACGTTCATTGTTTCCGGTCTACAGTGAGTAAGCACAAGTCGTGGTTGCGCTTGTATAAGATGCGTTCTTGAGGAAGAATTTGGATGCAAATCTTCTCATGAACTTCTTATCATTGATGATGCCTGGGATATTCACGAGTCTCAAGATACCTCTTCACATCGTAGTACCAAGGTTTCTCTTTTGTATCAAGTTCATAACAATATTGGTTCGTCAAACCTCTCAATGACGATCCGGGAGCCTCGTTGTCCCATCGACCTTGAACATAGACGACATAGTAGCCAATGCGTCGCCAACCGATTCTCTTCTCGTGGAATGTGATTGAAAGTGATCTCTTGTGGGGATCAAACTCGAACATGCTCTCGATCTGAATGAGATTCGGATGCTAGTGTCCCACTCACCCTTAATCGGTGATCACTAAAGCCGAGTCTCCATACACTTGCAAGAACTTGATTCTTAAGTCAATAGCGACTTTGATACCCACGATGCACGCTTCGATTCGCCATGTTGTTAGTGCAATGAAACATAATCTGGCGGTGAATGGCGATGTCCTTTGTAGGGATGTAATGATGGCGCCAATGCCATTGCCAAGTGCGTTTGAGGCTCCATCAAAGACCATAGTCCATCGGGATCCTTGTTCGGTCCTTCGTGCGGGCTGGTTCTTCTGTAACTAGCAAAACAACTTGTCGAAATTGGCTGCGATAGTCATCTACGGCTTGATGGGCTAATGATCGGCTACTACACTTCCTTTGATCGCTTTTTGAAGTGTCTTGGATGTCATACTCGGTCAAGATCATTTGCCATCTTGCTATTCTTCAGAGAGTTTCTCAAATATGTATTTTATCGGATCCATCTTGGAAATCAACAAAGTAGTGTGAGTCAACATATCTTCTTAGTCGTGACGAGCCAGCGTTGCAAGTTTTCTCGAGTTGTGAGTATCTTGTTTCACGATCGGTAAACTTTTGCTAAGGTAGTATATTGCATGCTCTTTCGACGGACTCGTCATGTTGCCCCACACACACCCATTGAGTTCTCTAACATCAGTACATGATGAGAGGTCTTCCCGGCATCGGGATGGGAGGATTCATGGGTACTCCTTGATTTTGTCAAGCGCGATCGGCAATCGTCGTTCCATTCTACTTGATCTTTCTTAAGTAACTTGAAGATCGGCTCACAGTAGCGATTAGATGTGCAATGAACGGCAATGTAATTCAATCGGCCGAAACCTCGACTTCCTTCTCGGTGCGGTGGCATTTCTTGAATAGCTTTAACCTTCGCGGGGTCCACCTCAATGCCTTTTCCACTGACTACAAATCCTAGGAGTTTTCGGACCGACTCAAAGGTGCACTTGTTAGGATTGAGTCTCGATCCGTACTTCTTCAACCTATCAAATAGTTTCTGCAAATGATCGAGATGTTCTTCTTCTGTCTGTGATCGAGCTATCATGTCGTCGACGTAGACCTCTATCTCGTGATGAATCATGTCGTGAAATAACGTCACCATGGCGCGATAAGTGGCGCTTTCTTCGATCCGAATGGCATAACCTTGTAGCGAAAGTCCCCACGTGTAACAAAAGTAGTCTTCTCCATGTCTTGGGAGCCATTTTGATTTGATTGTAGGAGAAACCATCCATGAAGGAGAAAACCTTATCTTTGGCGGTGTTGTCGACGAACATCAATATGAGGAAGTGGAAATCATCTTTCGGACTCGCTTTGTTCAAATCTGTAATCCACACACATTCGTACCTTGCCATCCTTCTTAGGGGCACCACGTTGCAACCCAGGGATAAGAGGTAGCGGCTAAGAAACCAGCGTTGAACTATTTCATAACCCGGCTTTGATTTTCTCGACATCTCGGGACGCACCGAACCTTCTATTTCATCGAGAAAACCTCCTTTGTAGGTGTACCACAATATCAATGTCTAAACCCGGCATGACCAAGCGAAAACCTCAATATAGTCTCGTAGCATCGAACCAATCTTTCCTTGACAACATTCTCAAGACCCGCTCCTATCTTGATCTCTTTTGTCTTCATCACCCAATTCACAACCACAACTTGCTCTTCGTGTGGTATAACTCGCTCTTCTTCTTGTAGCAATCGGCAAGTTCTCCGGCACTTCACAATCTTCCTCACTTTCATCTTGACTTGGTAGATCGGATTGTCGAAGTCATATTTAGCAATAGCATAGCTGTAATTAACGAGATTTAGAGTGATTCTGCAGTGTATCACGTGGGTGTGTGTAAGAAACACATAGCTTTTTGAAGGGGTGATAAAGTAAAAGAAAACAAACAACAAATGAATGCAAAAGTCCAACGATTTTATTGAATGAAAATATGCAAATGACGGATAATAACCCTCACGAGCCATGATGCCCGGGCAAGGCACTAGGCTTTAGAGTTTATTGTTCAAAACATAGAAAATACGAAAAGCAAAACAAAACAAAAGCAATTACTCCTGGCTAAAGGAGATTGGTATGACGTCTTCAGTCTTCCAATTGCTGAGCCCTTTGTCTGGAGTTGGGAAGATCCACTTGCTGATGTCGAAGTCGTGGTCGTCTTCTATAGCATGGATTCCACTCGGGCGATCAAGAAGTTGGCTGGCACGTTCGCGTATCATCCTCGACCCTTGATGGTGAAGCCTAAACCGGTCTTGTCAAATTTGAAAGGAAGATCGGGGTGACCCCAATACTACCTCCTTGTTCAAGACTTGAGCATCTTTCGGTGAGGCCATCCTAGGCGGGCTGGTGTAACTTCGGGAGTGATAGGAGAGTCGGCAGGCATGACTGGGTATTGTCTCAAAAGCTTGCGGAGTCTCGAAGAATTCACCTTCCATCTCGAGATAACGGAATGAGATGGTGACCATATATTCTTCTTCCCACACTGTAACAACCTTCCCTTCACTTTGGTACTTCAACCGATGCAAGGTAGAGAATGACGCGCCCATGTATCAAGGCGTCCAAGTAGGCAAGAGTAATGGACGGATGTCCATGACAAAGAAAGTGGAGTCAAAGTGGAAACCAACTTTAATAGGAAGAGTGAGCTCTCCAATCTTGTTAAGCTTAGAACCATCAAAAGCTCTCACAATAATGTCCTTTGGGTCTCGAACCCCCTTCGACATCGAGTCGATCAAAAGCGATCTTGGAAGGATATTGAGGCGAACCGGTATCAACCAAAACATGGGATAAAATGCGCCCTTGCATTCAACGAGATGTGCAAGGCTTTGTTGTGTTTCTTTCGTGAGTCAAATCGACATCGAGAAGCCTAGGCCGTTGTTGGCGGCCGGGCTAGGAATACAAACTTCAAACGGTCGGTAGTAGTGTCTTGCGATGCGTGAGCATTCTTGAAACTTCACCAAGGCGTCGGCATGAGCCTCGAACACAAGAAGCGGTGCAAGCATGGAGATCTTGGAAGGATTCTGTCCCAACTGTTCCACCACATTGTAGTCACTCTTCTTGATGATCTTCAGAATCTCCTCCATTTCTTGTTTGGAGGTGTCTTCAGCAACTTCCTTTGGTACTTGGCGGGATGAGTCCTTGGTTCTTTCCCTCTAGCTTGGGAATGGATTGAATATTGGAATCTTTGGTCGATGTCTTTCGGAGAGATATACGGAGAAAACTCTTCCGGTTCTGGTCACCTTAATTGATCCGGTGATGTTGTCAATGTCAGGAATAGTAGCTTCAACTGCAAGATCTTCAATGGTCAAAGGGTCTTGCTTGACGCCATGATAGTAGACATCAGATCCATAATTCCAAGGAACAGCTTTGTCAGAGGAATATGGAATCGGTCTTGGAGAAGTGATAATGAGCGGTGCCACTCTAGGCACATGATCAGCAAAGGAAACCCTTATAGTGTTAACATCAGCATAGTCTTCTCGGAAATCGTCACCCCATCCGGTCGCTTTAACGTCTTCAATAGGAATATTGTAGCTATCAGGAACAGTGTACTTCACCATGTAATCATACTTTCCACTTGGCTGTCCCAAGGTATCCCACACAGATGGTGCAGTTTCATTCACATCTTCGATTTTCAGCTTAGACATATCTTCACACAACTTCTGCACAGGTGGTTTCAGAAATAGTATCTCGTAGTTGTCCATCATGCACTGAACTCGTCTTCTCAACCAAGCACAACCGTCGGTAGGATGGGCACCAGCGACAATTATTGGGCATCTGGATTGACACCGGCTAGCAACAAATTCTTCTTAACAGTCATCAGAGGAATGGTTAAGTCATCTATATTGAAAACATAAGTATCTTCTCCAACAACATTGGAACTCTTGTCATGGTTAGGCATAGGTGGGTTGATCACATTCGGAGTCTCAACAGGAGGGACAAACTCAATATGCTTAGCTTCAATCATATCTTGAATCTTGTTCTTGAGCCCAACAATCATCGATTACTATGTCCGGGCTATTGGAATGGTAAGCACACTTAGCATTAGGATTGTATCTCGGAGAGGAAGTGTTGACATTCGAGGAGGATCCCTCAAGTGTCGGCTCTGCTTTCAACATGTGTTGCAAGGCTTGTGACAAAGGCATGTTGATCTTAGTAATCTTCACGGCACGTTACGGCTGCGTTGTCTCGAGGTTGTCTTGATGCAAGATTGGAGACCACTGGCCCCACGATTGAGCACGGTCGGTCTTGGCTCGGCTTTTCGATCATACACATTAGCTTCTTTCTTACCACCAAAAGATCCCTTCACATTTGATGATGACTCTTGAATCTTCCCACTCTTGATACCGGCTTCAATCGCTACTTTGTCAATAATCGGTGAATCCGGTGAAAAATTTCAATCGGATGATTGAAGAATGGGCTGTCGGTGTTCCCATGAACATATCAACCAACTCCATTGGACAAGGGTGGTTGAACTCGCTGCTAGATCTCTCCATTTCTGAGCATACTCCTTGAACTTCTCATCACGACCCATAGACATGCTTTGTAGTTGCATGCGAGTGGGTGTCAATTCAGCATTGTACTCATATTGTTTGTAGAAAGCATCAGCCAAATCACTCCAAGTACGGATACGGTCATTCTCTGGTGATAATACCACTCCAAGAGTTCGGACAAACTCTCTTGAAAATAATGCATCCACAACTTTCTGTCATCAGTGTGGGGATTGATCTTCTGAACATAGGACTTCAAATGCAGCTTAGGGCAAGACACGCCATCATACTTAGCAAAAGTTGGAACCTTGAACTTGGGAGGAATCACAACACCAGGAACAAGACTCAGATCATCAAAATTCAGCCCGGACATCTTGGGTTTTCCACACATTGAGACGGTCTTCAAGTTATGCACTTCATCTTCATCAGAGTATTGGCCATCATCATAATTCTTCTTAGGCTCAGGCTGACTGCCTTCACCATCACCCTTGTAAGTTCCCTCATTCTTGACACTTCCTTCAGAGAGCTCTATCCGACTGACCCTCTTAGGACCGCCCTTGTAGCGTCTGCCCATGTTGAGGAGACCAACAACCTTCTTCTTTTTGTTGATGAGCTTCTTCAGATCTTCTTGGCCTTGGACCAAGCTAGTGAACATCTGCTGAAACTGAGCATTCTGAGCCTGAAGATCTTTGACGGATTGTTCAAGAGCCATTTCTGCTAAAATAAATAGTGAGAGAATGAGAAAACCAATCTTCAATGTACCTGTGATGCAATGTTATGCTATGATATGCGATGTTTATGCGAATGCAATGCAATGTTTTCAAGGACCTTAGAGATTTAAATTTGTTAAACAAGCAATGAACAAACATTTATTAGTACTTCTTTTATTATTCTTTTTCTTTTTAAGTACAAGAGATAGTTCAAAATACTAAAAGAAAAACAGATAAATCAAAAGCTCTAAGTCTCCCACGGGCGCTTCCTCTTGGTGGCGATGTAGGCGTTGATGTTTCGCTCCTCGTGAAGTAGCTTTGTCAACTCTAGTACCTTCTTCTCGCTTGCATAGCACTGAGTTTCAAAGGTATCCCTCTCTTATTTTAGTTGAATCCAGGATCTCTTCAAGTCTTCAAAATCAGTAGGCATGTCAGGATGGAGGATAGTATAGGATACGTCACCTATAGCAGAGTTCCATAATTCTTGGTAAAGCAGTGAATGGCATCATGAGGTTTTGAGCTCGAGCTTGCACCCATTTGAGGTAAGGTTCCCAAGGAATGGAGTTCTGGTGCCCCAATGTCTTGGTATCAGTCTTCTTTACCATGCCCCAAGCGTGTATGAACCTTCGGTTGCGGAGATCGTGGTTGTGTCGAACACAATATCTTGGAGAAGCATCTCATGAGGACCATCTCTTGAGCAAGGGTTGTAAGTAATACCTCCCTTATACCAAGCGTGGTACATTAGAATTCTCCTGGCAGCTCGATGAATGTGAAGTCTTTTGAGAGAAAAGGTTCCAACGGATATCCGAATGAGAGAGTGACATTAATCTTTGAGACCATCTCAACCTTTGTTCGTTCTTCAAAGCGATGGAAGGTGCGAAATAAACCACACGGAAAGTAACGGTACACAACACATAAGAGTTCCTTGTCTTTTAGTAGTGCAGTGTGGAGAGAATGTAGGATATCCCAGTAAAGTAGGCACGAGGATTACGGGTGAAACAACTTGATGGCGTTGATATCTATGAATTGATCGGAGTTAGGAATAGAACCAAACCATAGATTAGCAAAGCCACAATGTCTTCGAATGCATGGAAACTCATAGCTTTGAGGAATTCTCGGGCTTTCTTAATCGAAACTTAGCAAGTAAACCCTTAACTCAACGGTTTCCCAATTGGCTTCAATGTCGGCGCTTAAGATGTAAGGCGATCGATGTCTTCATACTTAGGAGCTTTTCTAAACCGGTGAATGGCATTTGGTCAAGAATAGGTACCCCAGTAGCTTAGAGAACTCTTCAAGGTAGGAACCAAGCGATAATCAGGAATGTAAAGCAATGGTGCTTGGATCAAAGAAGGAAATAGGACATGCATCATATCTTCTTCAAAAGGAGATAACCAAATCAAGTAGATAACCATGTCTCTTGATGAGCGGGCATGATCGGGAATTTACGAAACCAATTCTTTGAGTTGAGAAGGGATACCCATGAAGTTGATTCGGATAGTCTTTCTAGAAGCCATAATACCCTACAAAGCAGAGCAAAGATAAATCCTAGTTCCTTGAAATAGTTAGAAATGATATGTCGGATGATGTCATGATGTCATGTTTGGCACACAACAATTCACACAATGAGCCTAGGTTTAGGGCTTGCAAGAGGTATAGGTGATTACCCACCAAAATTTTGAGTTGGTTCATCACTTCTATAATAGTAACCGGGTTCTAGGAATCTCGTATCATTGATCTTTCTCGGGCGTTTATTTCAATCGACGGCCAGTGGTCGATCGAAAATATCCCAAAAGTCGATCTCAATGGCGTAGCATCGGTATCAACCAACCTCGGTCTACACCAAAGCCATCTCGCTACCATCTAATGGCTAAGATGGGTCAATTAAGGTTCTAAAAGTTTAGTTAGCGTTTGATGACACCGCGAAGCCAAATACTATCCTCAACTTGGGAATGAAGAGTATCGGGACAACCATCACGCTAACGTAGCCATCATGTTGACCGTTTTGATATCGTCTAACGGTCGCGACGATTTATTACTACTTACCTAAAAGGATCGGGTGTAGGATCCCACAATATAATACCCAAGCAACCCTTTAAAGTAAAGCAAGCAATTCAAGCGAAGCGGTAAAGTTATCTAGAAATCCTTAAGGTATTCTCTCTTTTAGGGTGTCTCCCCGTCGATTACATGTCTGTGATGACTTTGTAGGATTTTGTATCCAAATGTGCGGATAGCAAGAGTCGCCACCGACTTTTATTTTATCCAATTAAGGGAAGGTAAAAGTACGAAAAAAGACCTTCGTTAGATTCAGAGTACGGGAGAAGGTTATGAAAAGGGAAGGTATTAGCACCCCTTTCCATTCGTAGTTATCTACGGGCTCTTAGTTGCTCTAGATCACTTTAAAATTGTGCTTTCTGTGTGTTTGAAAAATGTTTTGAAAAGGAATTTCGCTTTGACTTTGTAATGATTCATGTAGGAATGTATACAAAGTGTTTGGAAATGTTTCGTTTTGAAAAGAGTTTGAACTTTGACAAAAGTGTGAGGTGTGAAAAGTATTTTGGTAGAGCAAGCAACTAAAAGTCTTATTACCTACTCAGAATTGGTCGTTTTCGTATTATTTTACTTTTCCTTTAGAATAGTGTTATCCATACCATTAGTTGGTAGGTAACTCCATTCGTTGGATGTAAGCGGGACATTCGAAGGGACATCGGATGGTCATAGAAGGCAACTTGTAGGAAGTATCCTAGCACATTCGAAGGGACTATCATCATTTTCGTGGCGACAATCGAGGTCAAGATCATGTATTCGGAGGCGACGTCGTGGGTCTTATGATCTTTGCATCGAAGGGACTATGATGATTTGTTTTGAAGGCAACGGTGCTAGAATACCTCTACGTTCGAGGGACATGACCATTTGAATTCGTAAGGCAACGAGAGAGAATTACCCTAAGGGGTGCACGTGTGAAAGAAGTGTGTTGATTTCAGATATTTTATCTTGGCATTATGAGTGAGCTATGTTCAATTTTATCTTGCCATACATGCCTAATTACTAGCAATTTATAGGGTGCGGAAAGTAAAATCACGGAATGTAAAAGTGCGGAAGGTAAATGTCCTACGCTATTACATGGCTTTGGGGCAGATACATAATTTAAACTTGCGGAAAATTAAACCCTAATTTAAACTATTACATCCCATAGACAGTTACATTATTGGAAAAATGAAAGCGATGAAAGCGTGAATCGGAATAACTGTGAAAGAGCGAGAAATTGGGAAAATCGAGATGAATCGAATAAGAGAAAAATGTTAGAAAAATGCAAACTTTTATATGAGAAAAATATGACATGCTGGAAATAATATAAATATACTAAAATAATTTTTGGGATTTTTGAATGCAATTTAATAATTTAAAATGAATTAGAAGCAATTAAAATGCAAAATTATGAATAAAAATAAATATGCATGCAAAATTATGTTTTTAATTTTAAAAATTAAATAAAGGTTTTATGAAAATAATGTAAAAGAAAAATAATTTTGGCAATTTTTAAGGCAGAAATAAAATTGTGAAATTAATTAAAATAGCATAAAATATTAGAATATGAAAAAATATGAAAATATACAAGTTTTGAAAAGGAAATGCAAAACCCATAGGATCGAACTCGGGACATGGGAGAGGATCCAGGGCATGGCGCTCTAACCACTAGGCCACGTTGCATCGATGTTTGAAAAGTGAGTGGAAGAAAACACGCGTCGCCTTCTGGTTGCTTCGTTCTCGCGCCAGACTTCGTCTCCTACCTTTTGAATTTTCAAAAGCTTGCGTCGGCTTTCCTTCGACGCTAAAGGTCCTGGCAAAATCAAAAAGCAAGCACACGTAATATAAATAAATTCTAAAGGCATGGCTCGATTCACAGGATCATTCGAATGCATTGGTATAGGTCTCATAGTCCAATTTTCCTATTTCGTGAAACCCTAAATCGATCTCGAAACCCTAGCAATGGTGATATGCGTTCTGGCCATGGAAATTCGATTAAAGCACCGAGCTTGCAAACACATCACTAATCACAAAACAAACACAAATCATGTTAATAATGCATGAATCAAAAGTACGATTTTGAAATTTCAAGAACAAACCAAATTCGGTTTTCACGATTACGGATGGTTTGGATCAAAGTGAAGGTGGATCGATTCGGAGATGTCAAGGAATGTGTTGGACACCTCAAAATTGATTGAAATCATTGGAACTAGGGCTGCCACTTGCTTGTGTACCACAGTTTTCGGTTTTGGAATAGGGTTCTTGAGCCAATTTTTCTCTCTTTTCTTGATAGGTATGCATCATATATTTATCTTGGATGGATTTGGAATGATTTTGGTAAGAATCAATCAACATTCAAAGCAAATCAAATTTGATTTTGTATAAAATCAAATTTTCAAAACAATTAATTTTCAATCCAATCTTGCCATATTGATCAAATTTGAAATTCTTTGGCCTTTGTGATTTGCTTGGGTCTCAAGGAAAGAATAAAAATCAATTTTGCAATTAATTTTGATTTTATACTTTATTTTTAAATTTAATTTGTATTTAAATGAATAAATTCCAAATTAAATAGAAAAATAAAATAAAAAATTCATGGCATTGGGCTTGGACATTCCTAATTGTATGAGGAATAAGCTTGGATGAAGAAAAAGCAAGCCCATTTGCAAAAAAATTGATTTTTAGAAGTATCTCTCTTTGTGCATTCCTTCAAAATTGCTCAACTTGTGAATGGTGTATCTTGCTCAATGTTCCACATTTTTGAGTGTTCTTGGACTTTTTGGAAAGCTCTAAGATTCCTCTAACCAAAATTTTTGGTCTCATCTCAATTGGAGTTTCCATGCTCAATATATCTTCAAAACAAAAAGTTGACTTTTTGTTGACTTTGAAAATGACCTGTAATGTTTAGAGCTATACCTCTCAAATGAAGAATTTTTGGACATTCTTGTGAGACATGAAGTTGTAGAAATTGAATTTCCTTCAAAACAAGAGGTGGTGGAAAATTTACGAGAAAGTATGAGAAAGTTATGATCGGTCAAAGTTGATTGACTTTTCACTAGAAACCCTAATTTGGAAAGTTTGACTTTTGAGCAAATCTTGAGTTTTCTTGATGAATCATGATCAACCCTTGATCAAATGATGAATGTAACTTCAAAATGAGGATGTTGACCAAAAATTATGAAGTTTGAGTGTATGTTGACCACAATTGACTTTTTGTCCAATACAACTGATTTCCAACCATCTGAGCAATTGTTTGAGCAGTCTTGACTTGTTAGGCTTGAAACTTGACATGGAGAATCTTTGAAGTATATGAGGAGGCATGATATCCATTGGAGATGTTGGAAGTCCATCTGGAGCTGAGAAATACCAAACCCTATTTTGGGTTGATTGTCTAGGAGAGAGTTTGTCTGATCAACTCTTGAGGAATCCTTGGGTATGGATGTATGGAATGTCTTGAGAAGATGGAGGGCAAATTTTGGGGTATGCGGGCTCCCGACCTGAAGTAGCTCAAGCCCCCTGGGTACAATGCAGATCTGTTTTCCTGGAGCGCCGCGGAGATGTCCGGACTTGACCCCGAGGCCGCCTGTCACGAACTAGTTGTTGATCCGGCCGCTAAGGCCATAGTACAACGTGGGTGATCTCCGGCGGAGGCTCTTGGAAAAGTTGTAAAGACCTCCTAGGCGAATTTTATTTCTTAGGCCAAGTACTCACTTGGTTCTCCAATATTGTACTTGTTAAAAAATCTAATGGAAAGTGGTGAATGTGCGTTGGTTATACTGATCTTAACCGGGCATGTCCCAAAGATGTTTTTCCTTTACTTAATATTGATATGCTGGTCGACAACTCGGCCGACTATAAACTGTTATCACTTATGGATGCATATTCGAGTTACAATTAGATACCCGTGGCGATGGCGACAAGCGATGCCTGACTTGCATAATGACCTCAAGCAACTATTACTACAACGTAATGCCCTTCGGACTGAAGAACGCGGGAGCCACTTACCAACGGATGATGAACAAAGTCTTTCGCGGTGAGATCGATGACACGCTCGAGGTCTATATGGACGACATGATCATTAATCTCACATCGAGACCGATCACTCCACGCATCTGAAGAGGGTGTTCGACTAGGCCCGACGGTGTCGGATGCGGTTCAACCCGGAGAAATGCACCTTTGGCATCAAAGCGGGAAAATTCCTGGGGTTCTACCTGACCGAGCGGGGAATCGAAGCAAAACCCGACAAATGTTGGGCGTTTTCCGAACTGCCCACGCCCAGCTCCAAAAAAACCATTCAAATCTTGAACGGCATGCCGACATCCCTCTCCTGTTTCGTCGCTAAATCCGCCTAGCACGCACTTTTGTTTTTCAAACTTTTACGGAAAGGCCGGACCTTTGATCCCGGCCTTTGAGTGGAGTGAGGAGTGCAAACACGCCCTTCTCCACCTCAAAAGGGCACTCTCGACCACCAATGTTGTCACGACCACAAAGGATTCTTGTACTTAGCGATCTCGAATGAAGCCATGAGCGTAATCTTTATCCAAAAACAAAGAGGACAAAAGCCCATCTACTTCACGAGCAAGGCTTTGCAAGGACCCGAGACAAGATATCAGCAGATTGAAAAAGTCGCATTGGCCATCGTCACCACGGCGATGAGGCTCTAGTACTACTTTCTTGCCCATACTATTATTGTAAGAACCGAGCAGCCTATAAAGCAACTCTTAGCCTGATCGGACATGGTCGGGCGAATTCTCAGATGGTACATTGAGCTCTCATAATTCGACATCCATTATGAAGGTCAGAAGGCCGTGAAAGCGCAAGCGCTGGCTGATTTCGTCGCCGAAATGACCGCCCACAAACTATCTCCAAGTGGAGACAGGAGGTGGACTATTTTCGTCAATGGGGCATCAAGCTCGACAGGAAGTGGGGTGGGAATCCTCATCTAAAATGAAGAAGGGGTCCTCATTGAGCATTCCCTCACCCTCACATTCCCGACATCGAATAACCAAGCCGAATACGAAGCGTTACTCGCCGGATTACATCTGGCCGAGGATCTGGGCACACGAGAGATCCAAGTTTTAATGGACTCCCATCTTGTTGCATCACAAGTCCTCGGAGAGTACTAGAATAAAAAAGATAACCTCATCGAGTACCTCAACCTTGTAAAGGAAAAAATAAGAAATTTAAGGCGGAAATTAAGCCGTCCCAAGCGAGTAGAGCCGATATCTTGTCAAAACTTGCAAGCACCAAAGAAGGGTGGAAATAAATCGTAATCCAGTCCCTCTCTGGGCGAGCATGAAGAGGTCCCTCAATGCTCGACATACGCCATCGGGGACACAGACTTTGATGACCCCGTATTCAACTACATAATCAAGGAGAATTTCACGTGGATAAGAAGGAATTCGCCGCTACCAAACATTGGGCATGCTCTCATAAGCCCTCGAATAGCGCTTGTACCAACGGGGATTCTCCATCCCCCTTCTAAAGTGCATTGAGGATTCCAAAGTATCTTGTGTGTTGCACGAGATACACGAGGGCATCAACACCTGACACTTGGGTGAATGGTCTCTCGCCCGAAAGAAATTACGGGAAGGGTACTATTGGCCCACTATGTAACAAGACACAAAGGAGCACGTTAGGAAGTGCGACGAGTGCCAGCGTCACATGGACATGTATGTCGCTCCATCCCACGAACTCACCACGCTCACCTCTCCGTGGCCTTTCAGTTGGTGGGGAATGAACATTCTCGGGCCATTCACACAAGGCTCCTACCAAAATAAATACCTCATTGTGGCCGTCGACTACTTCACAAAGTGGATATAGGTCAAAGCCCTCGCCAAGATCACCTCCTTTAACATCCTCCGTTTCTACAAATGAAACATTCTCGCCCGCTTCGGCATCCCGTAAGCACTCGTAACGGACAACGGGACACAGTTAACCGACCAGAATTTCCGTAGTTTCGTCGCATGATTGGGCACAAATTAACACTCTGGCCGCAGTAACAAACTTTCAAGAACCAAAAAGTAGTTACAGCAGCCACCGTTTTTCTCCGTTTAAATCACCACCCTCTTTTCTCTCTGTTACACCATCCTCCAACACCTTCACTACACTACCCTCACTGCCATAACCATTTTTCGCAATCCATAACCTTTTCTCATCACCATAGCTCTCTCTCATCAAGAGCTACAAACGAGGGATCAAGACAAATGATTCTTTGAGATCTACATTTCATCTCCATCCTTGTATCAAGAAGGGTCTTCTATTAGTATCATCACGCATTTGAAGCCATTGGATTATCTAGAGCATCACCATCTTCGTCTTTAAGAGATGGAGTTTAATCTCGAATCTTCAGCAAGATCTGAAGTGGTCCAACAAGCTTTCGTTACTCTCAAGGTCTCCAACAGCAACTGCAGAGCTTTCTAGTAACTATGTGAGATCAAGAGCATAGCAGACGGTCTCCGTTCGGTGTTCAATCGTGATTCGTATGCGATTTCATGAGATTTCTTTATCTGTGATTGATTTGAAAATGCATTTTTCGTCATAATTGATATAGTTTCAACAACGGACACGAATTTGGAATCTGCGAAAATTGAGGGATAGGTCCCTCCTCCTCCGTTAACGTCTGGCGTGGTTGAGTGTCGGTGATGGCGGAAATTATTCGTGGTGGTTTTCGATCTGCGTTATGCTTGCATGCATTTGGGGAAGACGGACACGTGTCAACGTTGCATTGGCTTCAGGTTTTATTTTATTTGTTTATTATTTTTTTTATATTAATGAACTTTGACCAATTGATGATAACGTTACATGCACATAAAAAATAAAATGTGACATATGATAAAAATATGAATAATAAAAAATGGTTTTTTTTGTGACAATTGGACTTAGCATGGAATTCGAACTGGGCCTAATAAAAGTTCAAAAACACCCCTCGCTTAAGCCCATTTCGGAGATTATAACTAGAACTAGTTCATTAGATAATTCTGAGTTACACCCCCTAATTCATATGCTTATAACATTCGTAATTCTCAAAATTGCTCTCGATTTCGATTATTTCGACACATAAAAAATACATAAAAATTAGTTTCTGACATTTTAGGATCTTAGAATATTTTTGATATTTTTTGTGAATTTTTTGCAATTAATTTCTTTTAATGTTTAATCCATTTTTGATAATATGTTTAGGAGCAATTTCCCCATGATACCTTACTCGTTTCGATGTGGTTTCCTATCGTTTCTCGACAATAAAATTCAGAATAAAAATGTTCCTGACTTTAGAGGTTCTTAGGAATTTTTCTATCCTTTTTTAGGAATTTTTGTAGTTGTATTTCGATTCTTTTTTAATTGTTTTCGATAACATGATTAAAGACGATTTTTCCTATAATGCTTCGCATATAGATTCGAATTTTGATCGTTTCTCAATAGTAAAATTTCCTAAAATTGACATGTCGGTTCTATTATGTATTAGGAGTCTTTAGGTATTTTTCTAGAAATTTTTTAGATCTTTTTTAGGTTTTTATTTGATTTTCCTTTTGTAATCTGAACATAGGTAGTTGTTGGCTAGTTCACCTAGTTAGGAGTCGATTTCTTTGCATATAATGTCTAACACTTGTTCTAACATTCAAATAACTTTTAATTTACGTTTTGACATATTTATGTGGCTGTTATCTTGACTTAGAATCCATAATCGAGCCGTATGATTAGAGTAACATGTTAAGTAACCTTTAGGCGATAATTAATCGTTTTAACCGTTTTTGCATAAATATATGTTAACAACGATTTTTCTTGTGCATTTAATTTGATATCATTTAGTATGAATTAGCTACTGACTTGTAGAGTTTTACATCTATTTTAATTCAATAATTGCTTAATTCTAAAGTTTCGATTAACTTGTAATGTTTAAAAGCATGTTTCTCCTATGTCACTTGAATTGTTTAATCTTAGGAGTATAATATACGTGTTTCTTCAAATTTTAGGATGTTTTCTACCATTTAATTGTAGTTAAATGTAAACCTTACCTTAGGATTGTAAATTGAACTTCAAAGCTAACCTTTAATTGTTCGATTCTTAGGAACTAGTTTAATGTTTACATAGTTCTTATAGGTTCCTCTTGCATGTTTAAGTTTGTAATCACCTCCCTTACCTTTAGTGGAACTTGAGTAAACTTTAGAATGCATGTTTGCTGCCCCTAATTAGAAATTAGATTTAGGGTATTTCCTAATTGTTGATTTATTGATGCTTATGCTTGCTTCAACACTTGTTAATCATGGACTATGAGCTTTGTCAATTTAGATATGGATTGGTATATTCCATATTCGGCGATTATCTGGTATCTTGTATGAATTGTATTTCATGTAGGTATTGTTTGGAACATGGATTTGTATATCCGATGTTGCATGGTGAACTATTTTCTGCTCGAATTGTATTTCTTGCAGGTGGTTCGAATTGTGATATGGACTTGTATGTGCCATATTACTTTGATACATGTATCTGTGTGAATTGTACTTCATGCAGGTATTGTTTGTAACACGGATTTGTATATCCGATGTTATATCCTGAACTAGTTTCTGCTCGAATTGTATTTCTTGCAGGTGGTTCTGATTGTAGTATGGACTTGTATGCGCCATATTACTTTGACACCTCTTTGTGTGAATTGTATTTCATGCAGGTGTTTGTTGTGATGCGGATTGGTATATCTGACATTACCTTTTTTCTGGTTTTCTGTTTGAATTGTATTTCTTGCAGAGATTTAGTTTGTCATGTGGACTTGTATGCTTCATATCCTCTTGCAACTTTACTCGAAGTTTTCCAGAGTATTTTTAGCTTGCAGTGCTCTTCGGATTAAATACACATAACCCACCAAAACATATGAGCCGAACTACGACGCTCTGACTTTCCCATTGCACGAGGGAATACGTAGGCATCTTGTCACGGGGCTCGATCGAGCAAACTTTGTAAATACTTACTTCTTTTCCCCGTGTTTTATTTATTTTCCTTTCTTTCACATGCAATCTCTTTTAGCATACAGATATCGCAATTAAGCAACAAATAGACATAAACACACCCATTAGATAGAAAGTAGAAGTGGATACCGTAGAGTACTACGGGCGTGTGGGGTGCTAATACCTTCCCTTCGCGTAATAGATTCCCTTACCCTATCTCTCGGTCGCAAGACCATGTCTTATCCATTTTAGGTTTTTGCGATGTGTTTACCTTTCTCCTTTTGCGAGACAAAAAACGTTCGATGGCGACTTCATTGATATTGTTATCGGATGATGTTCAGCCGGTTGTTTCACACACCATCAGTTTGTGCATTTTGCCCCACCAATCATTTTTAAGCCAAGATTAAGCTTTGTTATTGTGACTAATTGAAGCAACTCGTTTTTTTTTTTTTCAAAAATCATTTAAATGAATTTTCAAAAAAAACAACAATGAAATCGCCACCTAATTTTATTTGTTCTAAAAGAAGAACGGGAAAATATAGATAAAACCCACGAAAAAAATGGATAAGACGGTCTACGAAATTAAAAGATATAGGTTCGGGAGTTGGTTATGCAAGGGGAAGGTATTAGCACCCCTTACATCCATCGTACTCGATGGTACCCATTTAGTTCAAAGTGTGGTTGTGTGTTAGTGTGAAAATTTTACGATCTTCTAAGTTTTGAAAAGAGAAAGAAAGGGAGAAATGTTTTTATTATTTTTGAGTTTGACACGGTTTCGAAACCGCGTGCCTACGTATTCCGTCGTGCAATGGGAAAGTCAAAACTCCGTAGTTCTTCTAGAAAATAATTGTTTGTTGATTGATTTTAAATGAAAAGACAAGTCGTCATTTTTAAAGGAGAAGACTCGTCTAACGTCCACAAGGTGTGATAAAGAATAAAGGACTACGCACCAACATGAGGGAGGGTTTGAGAACACCTCTAATACTCAAGTGGAGAAGTCGAAAACCTTGGGAATAGAGGAAAGAACATTTCAATTATAAATGAATCATGTCTAATCTTGAAAATGGTTTGAAAGTAAATGGTGCTTGGAGCGCACAAAAGATATTGAATGTGTTGGAATTGATTTTAAATTGTGGATGACAAGTACCAAAACGTTGGGCTATCCTCTAACGATTCAATACTCGAGATTGGTGATTGAGGTCAACCGATCTTCTCTCATCCAAAATCTTTATTATGAAAAGAGTGAGGTGAAACAAAGTTCACTTTTATTAAGTGTATGGAATAAAGTATTTAAGTCATTGGGTTACCCTCTAATGGCCCAAATACTTTACATTTTAATTAAATCGTCGGGATATCCTCTAACAATTTAATTAAATACCATGTTTTTTTTGTTTTAGAACATGGATTTGAAGTTTCTCAATTTATTGGGTTATCCTCTAATCAATTAGAAACTTCGATTTGTTTTAATCGTTGGGCTAACCTCTAACCATTAAAACAAATCTTATCCAAATGTTCTTTTTTTGTAGAAAAATTGATTTTTGAAAATAACTCGACGTTGGATCGAGGTTTGAGAAGAAGACTCGACGTTGGGTCGAGTTTTATTGAAAGTGTTTTAAACGCTTGGTGAATGGAGAAAGAATAGGATCGAGATAATTGTAAATAACAAATAAAATCGACAAAGCCCATACAAGGTGGCCAACCTAAGTATATAACAATTAAATTACATGTGTACTAGCAAAGTGGGCTAGTCTACTAAGACGACTAATTTGAACAATTAATCGAAATAGGCTCACTGTAAGAAGGCCCAGGATCAAGCGTACATGTGTGCATGTGTGGTCATCGCGACGCTTCGTAGCTTTGTCGACTTACGGGTTTAAAAATGATTTACAAATATTAGTTTTAAAAAGAATTTTTTAGTTTTGTGTAAGTGACAGTTAAATTAAAATAAAATAAATGTGCACTAGATAATTATTACAAGAATTGTTTTTTGGGAGAGGGGTACATGAATTATAAATGGGGATTAAACAGTAAAATAAAATGAAAAGCGGTAAATTATTTACAATGCATAAGGGGATTGGGATACATTTTTTTCCGAATAGGGATAAATTGAAATTAAAGAGGAAACGGTAAATTTAAAACAGAAATTAAATACGGTAAAACTTAAATATCGATGATTGTATCATTTGTATTTTAAAAGATTAATTAGAATAAACTATAGAAATTAATTCTAAGAAATTGACATACGAAGAAAGTTAGTATAATATAATTCGAATCTATTTACGAAATGAATAGATAAAGTATAATAATAAAAGTATGTATATAATATATTTACAATACTAAGCATAAGAAATAAAAATAATATGTATAAATATATTTACAGTATAAAATATAAAATAAAATAAAAATGCAAGTATATTGTATGTACATTATTAAATATTAAATAAAAATACTAATATGAATATTAAAATGCTAATGATAAAAGTTTAGGTATGCTAAAAGAAATTGAATATTCCGATCAATCCTCGGATGTCTACACAAATAACAAACATATTAGTAGCATGAGTGATATAAAAATTAAAATGAAAGGCATTACGACAAAACGAACATGGTTAGTAATCGTAAGATGATAAAATCACGAAGAAAATTGTATAAACTATATACATGAGTGAAGGAATTTTCCAATAAGAAAAAAAGAAAATAGTTAGTATTCAATGCTCTCGTAAAAAAAATCAACATTGTATCACCGTGTTAAACACATTAGAATTTAAGTGAACACAACGGTAAACGTGTTTTTTTTCCTCGCAAATGCAACAAAGAAACAACAATTCATATTGCAACATAAAAATCGGATTCAAAGCAAACTCTAAATCCCAAAATCAATATCCCGGGCAGCAACTCTACGTGCATCATTATACATTTCAAACCCCAACAATTAGAGCCAGACAAAGTTATTGTCAACAATTATCTATCCATAATATTAATTAATGACCATTAGTAACATTATCATCACTCAAAAAGACTCCTCACAAAAGTCGTTACTAACCCGATCACAAATTGAACGAAAATCTCATGACAGACTTAACTTCTAATTACAATCAAAACAAAGTAAACCATTGCTTTCACATTTCATTTAAAACCTAATGCTGGAATAATGAAACCGATTTCAAGTACAAATGAGAAATTGAATTGAAAAAGTGATAGGATAAATTTAGTTTCTATTTTTCTTATGACAGAAAAAGAAAACTCATGGAAACAGCATAACTAACAGTTTTCATTTTGTTATTTAGAAATTTGTCACAGGTTCTTTTCACAATATCACATGACATGGTTTTTTAGCATATTAATCAATATTTTCCATCAAAACTTATTATGGATAAAACAACTTTCACTGTCTTGAAATAAAACAACCTCCCAATTCAATATCACTTTGTAGTAACACTGTAATCATAATCATTTTCAATTAAATTGAATCAAGATCATGATGTTATCATCATAGTTCAATACAAATTTTATTCACACAGCATCACAAAATAATCACACAAATTCAGAAATTAAATAAAAGTGAAGGTATTGAAGTTTACCGAACTATATCGAAACCGAAGCTGCTGCGGAATATCGTTGTTGTTCGCCGTGAGCTTGCTGTTGTTGTTGAAGTTGATGAGCAGCAGGCGGACGGAGTAACAGGGAGAAAGGCGGATACAGAGGATACGACCGTGAGGTTTGTGGCTGGAGGTTGGAGAAACAGGGTGCGGTGGAAGGAAAGCGGGTTTCACCGAGGAAAAGAAGATGAGTTTCTTTTTTTTGGTCAGCCACCCTGTTTCCCTTTTTCAATTTGGACCCATGTGTTTTTATCCGTTGCCCCCTTTGGCCTCTCACTGTTTGTTCAATTTTCGCCTCCCTGTTTTCAGATTTGGCTCCCTCCCTTGTCTCTATTATAACATACATATATATACTACAACATTAGGTTTAGGTAAATTTTTAAAAATACCAAAAATACCCTTTTTCATGAAATGGGCCACATAAATGGGTTGGATAAAAATTAATAAGCCCAAAAATATTTTGTTTGATTTTTTTTTGAGATAAAAATTTACACTTAAAATTGTTAAAAATGGTAAAAGTTCGGACAATAAATTATCCGAAAAAATAAAATGAGTAAATTAAAATAAATTACGAGTCTTGTAAATTAAAGAAAAATTATCTAAATGGTTAAAATTAAAATAAAATGATAATAAAAAATACCCGATTTTAAAATACTTACAGTTAAATACGAGTCTTCAAACTGTATCGAAAAATTAGGGAGAACACATTTTCATGATCTACGCGACACGTAGATTCATAAAGCAGTGAGTAAAAAAATGAAAACTTGAAATAGTTTCTCCTCTAATTTTCGCACAGTATCGAATTGCTTTTAACAGTCTGTTTATAAAATCGAAATATCGATATCATCGACATATAAATAATTTAAAAATCAATGCAATAAACAGAGAGAGAGGTAAAAATGCATGAAGTAACATAACAGGTATTTTACAACTAAAAACGATGCAAACATCAATTTAAACTGACTTTTGGTCAATTCAAATACGACGATATGATGCATATGCAGTGAGTGAATGACTGTTTTTTATAATTTTAAATATAATGCAAGTAGAAAAATAGCAGGGTAAAATTTGGGGTGCAACAGTTGCCCCTATTTAAATATCTTCAACCAGATGATATGAAGATGATTAAGCTTCATATTATCGCAGTGGGAGATAGTTAAATATCAAAAACCAAAATTTTGCCCTGAGATGCAATGGGCATGATGAATGACATATGAAGAGAATGCGATGAATGCAATATTTTTTGATATATTTTTTTTTAGAATGATGTATGATACGAGACAGACGTTGCGGGGGAAAAAATTAAAGATATTTAGAAGAGCAATGGAAGATATTCAAGCATATTCGGAAGTGCATTGAATATACGAGAAACAAAACATCAGAGACATTCAGAAAAATCATTGAACAGACTCTAGAAAACATCATCAAAGACATTCAGAAAAATCATTGAATGAACTTCGGAAAAAAGATTCAGGTATATTCAGAAATGCATTGAATATACGGGAAACAAAACAACTATTTTGGTAGGTACCGAGTAAGTTGGACTTTGACTGCAAGGTAAGACATTGACTGTAACAAGACCTCGGGAAATGCAAATGATGATAAAACACTCTTATTATGCATGGTATATGAATTTTGTGATGCATGATATATGAATGATCTATGCATGTAGTATGTAATGCAAACGTTTATGACAACGGAGATTGACTCTTTTGTGGAGGTAAGATGGGAACTCTGATTCCTCAATACGGAGAACACTACCAACTCTGCTTGGAGAAAAAAATGTCTTGAGAAACACTTCTAACACACTTGTGAATTGTATTGAAATGATGATCCTTGGAGGAAGGACTACAACGATGCTTAAGGATTGCCCCAGATTAGCTGATTGTTGAGGATAAACCGATCATGGCTTCAACTCTTGAAATGACTGAGGGGAAAGGAGTGCCCCGGTATAAGTCTTGAAAACGCTCTTCTGATTAAAACAATTCTGATATTGACTTGCACTGAGCAACAAATCTTAAACTGATTCACAATAGGATCTGAAAGATACTTGCCCCTGATTAGGATCATTGACCAAGTTTCCTAACAGTTTGGACTTCCTTGATGATGAGGAAAACTTGTTTACAAGCAAAAATTGTTTATTCAAACATGGTAAATTTAATGCAAAGTTTATGCACAAGTTTTGAAATAAAAATCATTTTAAGAATGATGTAATTGCTGTATAAAAAATGGATCACTGGTTAAAACACAGTGGTTTAAAAATTTAAAAGTGAAAGAAAAGACAAAAGTATGGATATACCAAGACAATTGATTTGCAAAAGACCTTAGGAGTCATATTACGCAACCTTGCTGTAGTATACTTTCAAAAGAAACCTGGCTTCAATTAGGTCTTTTGAGGGTTGTAACGTGGTCTGGTTCACGGTTTAAGAAACAAAGGATAAAGGCTCAAAATTTATTTGTACCCGACCCAATCTTCGTGATGTTCTTCAGTCCTACGCTCAGTTAACTCAGATTGTGCATTTTAGTTCCAATTGATTTTGGATTCTACACTGATAGTGATGATGGCTCAGAAGTTGATAGATTCTTGAAATAGCAGTCACTTCTTTTTGCAACATTTGTTGTTTGAGGACTTTTGTCAACTCTTGTTTTGAATTTCGTCATCCCTAACTTTTGCCTGAACCGTTCCGCTTTAGATTACGGTCAGCGGGATGCCCTAATTTTTTTATATATATTTTGGAAAGACAGTGACTGCTTGACTTTTATGATTACGGAGAACCATCATCATCACTTTTACTTGTATGACATCTTCGACACTTCTTGATGTGTGTGAAGGAAGCTTGATTGAATACAACCTTTGTTGAAAGACGTCTTGAATAAATGCACAACCGAGTTAAACTGAGAACTACCCTGCCCCAGGTTAAAATTGCGGGTTTTTTTCCGTATAGAAAGAAACTCCAACTTCTAGGCTCGAAGGGGTTGACAAAGTTTTAACTTCCTTATTTCTCCAGTGTTTAGGAATTGAAACAATGCCTGTATATCATCAACAAAGTTTTATTCGAAAGCATACCAACATCAATTATGGGTATCTTGTTTTTATCATCCTCCCTCCAATCTTTGCAAAATCAAGAGTTCGGTAAAGAAATTAAACATGGAAAATATATATTTTTGAAAGCGATAAATGTAGATGATTTGAATCAAAACAGTGCAATGCTCATTACATTAAAATTAACATGGAATTACAAACAAAGATTTGAAAGCAAAAGTTTAACATAAACAAAGGAAAATGCAAACAGAAAGAAACATGGCCTAGTGACTAATCAGTTACAAGGATGAGCTGTCCTGTCTGAAACACTGGCTTTAGGAGGTGACTTGGGATATTCTGACCCGTCTTCAGCCACTTTTTCCTGGCAACGGATTGTTGATAACATTTGGCAGAGGATCTCCGAAATTTATCTCCTTGCTTCTAACTAGCTCTCGAACTCTAGCCTTTAGTGGATAACAATTTTCCAAATCATGGCCGGCAGCTCCTTGATGGAACTCGCAATGAAGATCAGTCCTGAATCCGGCTGGGAGAGGATCTGGAGGAGTTAGAGGCCTAGTTGTGATTAAACCTAGTTCAACCAAGTGAGGATATAATGCGGTGTAAGTCATTGGAATAGGGTCAAACTGAGTCCTACTCCTTGCATTTCGGTTCTGATTTTGTTCAACAGCCTGACGCTGAGGAAATTGAATTGGTTGAGCCTTAACTGTAGGAGTGATAGCATCTACTTGCGGTTGGTCATAGTATTGAGGCCTACGGAGAGGTCTTCTTCTTTCAATTGAGACAACATTAGCTTCGACTTCTTTCTTCTTTTGGAAGTTTCCGAAGGATTTCTTGGCACTAGTGGAGGATTCACCAGCAATAGACACTTTTAGAAACACAGGTTGAGGAAGATCTTTCGGGGACGGACCTTTCATCGGTACATGAGTAATCACCGAATGGTGTGGCTCTTGAGCTGGAGTGGCAAGGGAAAATGCTATAGGAGTATCCACTTGCGTTGTAGCAATCGGTGAAGAGATGTCTTCTCTTTTCAACAAGACTTGCAGGATTTCCAAGACTTGGCTCATCTGACCCTTCAGCTGGTTGACTTCCTCTCTTAATAGCTCTTGGTCTCGTTGAAGTTCCTCCATAGTTTTCTGAACCATGCTTCAAATCCAAGGTGTTGAGGAATCAGTTTGACGGTAGACGACCAACTGAGAATGGAGACAGACGAAATGAGTGCTTCTGACAACTTGAATGTATGCATGAAATGTGCAGATGATGCATTGAAATGTAATGCCATTAATGCGGAATATATGATGAAATGAAATGTCACATATACAAATGGAATGCAACATAATAACAGTAACAGGTTCACAGGGATGGTACAGGTAATCAGAACAACTTATTCAGGTGGGATCCTACGATAGGATGGCTCTAAGTTTTCTACCCAAATTCCCCATGGGATAGTTTTAAGGTTTTTTTTTGCTAAATGTCTCTTGGAGTCTCAGATCCCCTTTTAAACAAACACTATCATCGCGCGAGAGGCCTACGTGGTAATAGTATTTGGAAAAGTATACCCCAAGAAACGGCTCTTAACGGGATGCTCGAAATCCAAAATTTGAGCGTTTGGTCTCGGTTAGGACAACATGAACAAACTTAGAGTTATAGGTCATTTGTCCAAAGATTGATGTCCTGCGCTAACGCGGGCCAACAACCTCCTTAAAACAACCAACTCTAAGCCGGAGTCTTCGCTTCGGGCCAACAAGACAATGGAGTCAAGTGGACCTAGGCTACGCAACCCCTCTATTCCTAAAAGGTTACCTAGAAGCCTAGGTAGTGGGCTTATCTATGAATCAATAATCCCATCAAGGATTCCCACACAAAGGATATATAAACAAGATAATAAATAAAGCATAGAAAAATAAATAACAGAAACATAAACATAAGATAAAGTGCAAAGAAGAAAGTAAAATAAAACGATAAACACACAACCACACAATGAACTAAACTAGGGTTAACTCGCTCGAGAAAATGTCCCCAGTGAAGTCGCCAACTGAAGCAACTCGTTTTTTTTTTTTTTTTCAAAAATCATTTAAATGAATTTTCAAAAAAAACAACAATGAAATCGCCACCTAATTTTATTTGTTCTAAAAGAAGAACGGGAAAATATAGATAAAACCCACGAAAAAAATGGATAAGACGGTCTACGAAATTAAAAGATATAGGTTCGGGAGTTGGTTATGCAAGGGGAAGGTATTAGCACCCCTTACATCCATCGTACTCGATGGTACCCATTTAGTTCAAAGTGTGGTTGTGTGTTAGTGTGAAAATTTTACGATCTTCTAAGTTTTGAAAAGAGAAAGAAAGGGAGAAATGTTTTTATTATTTTTGAGTTTGACACGGTTTCGAAACCGCGTGCCTACGTATTCCGTCGTGCAATGGGAAAGTCAAAACTCCGTAGTTCTTCTAGAAAATAATTGTTTGTTGATTGATTTTAAATGAAAAGACAAGTCGTCATTTTTAAAGGAGAAGACTCGTCTAACGTCCACAAGGTGTGATAAAGAATAAAGGACTACGCACCAACATGAGGGAGGGTTTGAGAACACCTCTAATACTCAAGTGGAGAAGTCGAAAACCTTGGGAATAGAGGAAAGAACATTTCAATTATAAATGAATCATGTCTAATCTTGAAAATGGTTTGAAAGTAAATGGTGCTTGGAGCGCACAAAAGATATTGAATGTGTTGGAATTGATTTTAAATTGTGGATGACAAGTACCAAAACGTTGGGCTATCCTCTAACGATTCAATACTCGAGATTGGTGATTGAGGTCAACCGATCTTCTCTCATCCAAAATCTTTATTATGAAAAGAGTGAGGTGAAACAAAGTTCACTTTTATTAAGTGTATGGAATAAAGTATTTAAGTCATTGGGTTACCCTCTAATGGCCCAAATACTTTACATTTTAATTAAATCGTCGGGATATCCTCTAACAATTTAATTAAATACCATGTTTTTTTTGTTTTAGAACATGGATTTGAAGTTTCTCAATTTATTGGGTTATCCTCTAATCAATTAGAAACTTCGATTTGTTTTAATCGTTGGGCTAACCTCTAACCATTAAAACAAATCTTATCCAAATGTTCTTTTTTTGTAGAAAAATTGATTTTTGAAAATAACTCGACGTTGGATCGAGGTTTGAGAAGAAGACTCGACGTTGGGTCGAGTTTTATTGAAAGTGTTTTAAACGCTTGGTGAATGGAGAAAGAATAGGATCGAGATAATTGTAAATAACAAATAAAATCGACAAAGCCCATACAAGGTGGCCAACCTAAGTATATAACAATTAAATTACATGTGTACTAGCAAAGTGGGCTAGTCTACTAAGACGACTAATTTGAACAATTAATCGAAATAGGCTCACTGTAAGAAGGCCCAGGATCAAGCGTACATGTGTGCATGTGTGGTCATCGCGACGCTTCGTAGCTTTGTCGACTTACGGGTTTAAAAATGATTTACAAATATTAGTTTTAAAAAGAATTTTTTAGTTTTGTGTAAGTGACAGTTAAATTAAAATAAAATAAATGTGCACTAGATAATTATTACAAGAATTGTTTTTTGGGAGAGGGGTACATGAATTATAAATGGGGATTAAACAGTAAAATAAAATGAAAAGCGGTAAATTATTTACAATGCATAAGGGGATTGGGATACATTTTTTTCCGAATAGGGATAAATTGAAATTAAAGAGGAAACGGTAAATTTAAAACAGAAATTAAATACGGTAAAACTTAAATATCGATGATTGTATCATTTGTATTTTAAAAGATTAATTAGAATAAACTATAGAAATTAATTCTAAGAAATTGACATACGAAGAAAGTTAGTATAATATAATTCGAATCTATTTACGAAATGAATAGATAAAGTATAATAATAAAAGTATGTATATAATATATTTACAATACTAAGCATAAGAAATAAAAATAATATGTATAAATATATTTACAGTATAAAATATAAAATAAAATAAAAATGCAAGTATATTGTATGTACATTATTAAATATTAAATAAAAATACTAATATGAATATTAAAATGCTAATGATAAAAGTTTAGGTATGCTAAAAGAAATTGAATATTCCGATCAATCCTCGGATGTCTACACAAATAACAAACATATTAGTAGCATGAGTGATATAAAAATTAAAATGAAAGGCATTACGACAAAACGAACATGGTTAGTAATCGTAAGATGATAAAATCACGAAGAAAATTGTATAAACTATATACATGAGTGAAGGAATTTTCCAATAAGAAAAAAAGAAAATAGTTAGTATTCAATGCTCTCGTAAAAAAAATCAACATTGTATCACCGTGTTAAACACATTAGAATTTAAGTGAACACAACGGTAAACGTGTTTTTTTTCCTCGCAAATGCAACAAAGAAACAACAATTCATATTGCAACATAAAAATCGGATTCAAAGCAAACTCTAAATCCCAAAATCAATATCCCGGGCAGCAACTCTACGTGCATCATTATACATTTCAAACCCCAACAATTAGAGCCAGACAAAGTTATTGTCAACAATTATCTATCCATAATATTAATTAATGACCATTAGTAACATTATCATCACTCAAAAAGACTCCTCACAAAAGTCGTTACTAACCCGATCACAAATTGAACGAAAATCTCATGACAGACTTAACTTCTAATTACAATCAAAACAAAGTAAACCATTGCTTTCACATTTCATTTAAAACCTAATGCTGGAATAATGAAACCGATTTCAAGTACAAATGAGAAATTGAATTGAAAAAGTGATAGGATAAATTTAGTTTCTATTTTTCTTATGACAGAAAAAGAAAACTCATGGAAACAGCATAACTAACAGTTTTCATTTTGTTATTTAGAAATTTGTCACAGGTTCTTTTCACAATATCACATGACATGGTTTTTTAGCATATTAATCAATATTTTCCATCAAAACTTATTATGGATAAAACAACTTTCACTGTCTTGAAATAAAACAACCTCCCAATTCAATATCACTTTGTAGTAACACTGTAATCATAATCATTTTCAATTAAATTGAATCAAGATCATGATGTTATCATCATAGTTCAATACAAATTTTATTCACACAGCATCACAAAATAATCACACAAATTCAGAAATTAAATAAAAGTGAAGGTATTGAAGTTTACCGAACTATATCGAAACCGAAGCTGCTGCGGAATATCGTTGTTGTTCGCCGTGAGCTTGCTGTTGTTGTTGAAGTTGATGAGCAGCAGGCGGACGGAGTAACAGGGAGAAAGGCGGATACAGAGGATACGACCGTGAGGTTTGTGGCTGGAGGTTGGAGAAACAGGGTGCGGTGGAAGGAAAGCGGGTTTCACCGAGGAGAAGAAGATGAGTTTCTTTTTTTTGGTCAGCCACCCTGTTTCCCTTTTTCAATTTGGACCCATGTGTTTTTATCCGTTGCCCCCTTTGGCCTCTCACTGTTTGTTCAATTTTCGCCTCCCTGTTTTCAGATTTGGCTCCCTCCCTTGTCTCTATTATAACATACATATATATACTACAACATTAGGTTTAGGTAAATTTTTAAAAATACCAAAAATACCCTTTTTCATGAAATGGGCCACATAAATGGGTTGGATAAAAATTAATAAGCCCAAAAATATTTTGTTTGATTTTTTTTTGAGATAAAAATTTACACTTAAAATTGTTAAAAATGGTAAAAGTTCGGACAATAAATTATCCGAAAAAATAAAATGAGTAAATTAAAATAAATTACGAGTCTTGTAAATTAAAGAAAAATTATCTAAATGGTTAAAATTAAAATAAAATGATAATAAAAAATACCCGATTTTAAAATACTTACAGTTAAATACGAGTCTTCAAACTGTATCGAAAAATTAGGGAGAACACATTTTCATGATCTACGCGACACGTAGATTCATAAAGCAGTGAGTAAAAAAATGAAAACTTGAAATAGTTTCTCCTCTAATTTTACACATCAATTGCTTTTAACATCATTTATAAAATCGAAATATCGATATCATCGACATATAAATAATTTAAAAATCAATGCAATAAACAGAGAGAGAGGTAAAAATGCATGAAGTAACATAACAGGTATTTTACAACTAAAAACGATGCAAACATCAATTTAAACTGACTTTTGGTCAATTCAAATACGACGATATGATGCATATGCAGTGAGTGAATGACTGTTTTTTATAATTTTAAATATAATGCAAGTAGAAAAATAGCAGGGTAAAATTTGGGGTGCAACAGTTGCCCCTATTTAAATATCTTCAACCAGATGATATGAAGATGATTAAGCTTCATATTATCGCAGTGGGAGATAGTTAAATATCAAAAACCAAAATTTTGCCCTGAGATGCAATGGGCATGATGAATGACATATGAAGAGAATGCGATGAATGCAATATTTTTTGATATATTTTTTTTTAGAATGATGTATGATACGAGACAGACGTTGCGGGGGAAAAAATTAAAGATATTTAGAAGAGCAATGGAAGATATTCAAGCATATTCGGAAGTGCATTGAATATACGAGAAACAAAACATCAGAGACATTCAGAAAAATCATTGAACAGACTCTAGAACACATCATCAAAGACACTCAGAAAAATCATTGAACGAACTTCGGAAAAAATATTCGGGTATATTCAGAAATGCATTGAATATACGGGAAACAAAACATCAGAGACATTCAGAAAAATCATTGAACAGACTCTAGAACACATCATCAAAGACACTCAGAAAAATCATTGAATGAACTTCGGAAAAAATATTCGGGTATATTCAGAAATGCATTGAATATACGGGAAACAAAACATCAGAGACATTCAGAAAAATCATTGAACAGACTCTAGAACACATCATCAAAGACATTCAGAAAAATCATTGGAAGAACTTTGGAAAAAAAAAATTCGAGTATATTCAGAAATGCATTGAATATACGAGAAATAAGACATCAGAGATATTCAGAAAAATCATTGAACGGACTCTAGAACACATCATCAAAGACACTCAGAAAAATCATTGAACGAACTTTGGAAAAAAAATTCGAGCATATTCAGAAATGCATTGAATATACGAGAAACAAAACATCAGAGACATTCAGAAAAATCATTGAACAGACTCTAGAAAACATCATCAAAGACATTCAGAAAAATCATTGAATGAACTTCGGAAAAAAGATTCAGGTATATTCAGAAATGCATTGAATATACAGGAAACGAAACATCAGAGACATTCAGAAGAATCATTGAACGGACTCTGGAACACATCATCGAAGACATTCAGAAAAATCATTGAATGAACTTCGGAAAAAAAGATTCGAGTATATTCAGAAACGCATTGAATATACGAGAAATAAGACATCAGAGATATTCAGAAAAATCATTGAACGGACTCTGGAACACATCATCAAAGACATTCAGAAAAATCATTGAATGAACTTCGGAAAAAAGATTCAGGTATATTCAGAAATGCATTGAATATACGGGAAACAAAACAACTATTTTGGTAGGTACCGAGTAAGTTGGACTTTGACTGCAAGGTAAGACATTGACTGTAACAAGACCTCGGGAAATGCAAATGATGATAAAACACTCTTATTATGCATGGTATATGAATTTTGTGATGCATGATATATGAATGATCTATGCATGTAGTATGTAATGCAAACGTTTATGACAACGGAGATTGACTCTTTTGTGGAGGTAAGATGGGAACTCTGATTCCTCAATACGGAGAACACTACCAACTCTGCTTGGAGAAAAAAATGTCTTGAGAAACACTTCTAACACACTTGTGAATTGTATTGAAATGATGATCCTTGGAGGAAGGACTACAACGATGCTTAAGGATTGCCCCAGATTAGCTGATTGTTGAGGATAAACCGATCATGGCTTCAACTCTTGAAATGGTGAGGGAAAGGGTGCCCGGTATAAGTCTTGAAAACGCTCTTCTGATTAAAACAATTCTGATATTGACTTGCACTGAGCAACAAATCTTAAACTGATTCACAATAGGATCTGAAAGATACTTGCCCCTGATTAGGATCATTGACCAAGTTTCCTAACAGTTTGGACTTCCTTGATGATGAGGAAAACTTGTTTACAAGCAAAAATTGTTTATTCAAACATGGTAAATTTAATGCAAAGTTTATGCACAAGTTTTGAAATAAAAATCATTTTAAGAATGATGTAATTGCTGTATAAAAAATGGATCACTGGTTAAAACACAGTGGTTTAAAAATTTAAAAGTGAAAGAAAAGACAAAAGTATGGATATACCAAGACAATTGATTTGCAAAAGACCTTAGGAGTCATATTACGCAACCTTGCTGTAGTATACTTTCAAAAGAAACCTGGCTTCAATTAGGTCTTTTGAGGGTTGTAACGTGTGCAGTTCACGGTTTAAGAAACAAAGGATAAAGGCTCAAAATTTATTTGTACCCGACCCAATCTTCGTGATGTTCTTCAGTCCTACGCTCAGTTAACTCAGATTGTGCATTTTAGTTCCAATTGATTTTGGATTCTACACTGATAGTGATGATGGCTCAGAAGTTGATAGATTCTTGAAATAGCAGTCACTTCTTTTTGCAACATTTGTTGTTTGAGGACTTTTGTCAACTCTTGTTTTGAATTTCGTCATCCCTAACTTTTGCCTGAACCGTTCCGCTTTAGATTACGGTCAGCGGGATGCCCTAATTTTTTTATATATATTTTGGAAAGACAGTGACTGCTTGACTTTTATGATTACGGAGAACCATCATCATCACTTTTACTTGTATGACATCTTCGACACTTCTTGATGTGTGTGAAGGAAGCTTGATTGAATACAACCTTTGTTGAAAGACGTCTTGAATAAATGCACAACCGAGTTAAACTGAGAACTACCCTGCCCCAGGTTAAAATTGCGGGTTTTTTTCCGTATAGAAAGAAACTCCAACTTCTAGGCTCGAAGGGGTTGACAAAGTTTTAACTTCCTTATTTCTCCAGTGTTTAGGAATTGAAACAATGCCTGTATATCATCAACAAAGTTTTATTGAGCATACCAACATCAATTATGGGTATCTTGTTTTATCATCCTCCTCAATCTTTGCAAAATCAAGAGTTCGGTAAAGAAATTAAACATGGAAAATATATATTTTTGAAAGCGATAAATGTAGATGATTTGAATCAAAACAGTGCAATGCTCATTACATTAAAATTAACATGGAATTACAAACAAAGATTTGAAAGCAAAAGTTTAACATAAACAAAGGAAAATGCAAACAGAGAAACATGGCCTAGTGACTAATCGATTTACAAGGATGAGTACATCTGTCGAAACAACGGCTTTAGGAGGTGACTTGGGATATTCGACCCGTCTTGACCACTTTTCACAGCAGCGGATTGTTGATAACATTTGGCAGAGGATCTCCGAAATTTATCTCCTTGCTTCTAACTAGCTCTCGAACTCTAGCCTTTAGTGGATAACAATTTTCCAAATCATGGCCGGCAGCTCCTTGATGGAACTCGCAATGAAGATCAGTCCTGAATCCGGCTGGGAGAGGATCTGGAGGAGTTAGAGGCCTAGTTGTGATTAAACCTAGTTCAACCAAGTGAGGATATAATGCGGTGTAAGTCATTGGAATAGGGTCAAACTGAGTCCTACTCCTTGCATTTCGGTTCTGATTTTGTTCAACAGCCTGACGCTGAGGAAATTGAATTGGTTGAGCCTTAACTGTAGGAGTGATAGCATCTACTTGCGGTTGGTCATAGTATTGAGGCCTACGGAGAGGTCTTCTTCTTTCAATTGAGACAACATTAGCTTCGACTTCTTTCTTCTTTTGGAAGTTTCCGAAGGATTTCTTGGCACTAGTGGAGGATTCACCAGCAATAGACACTTTTAGAAACACAGGTTGAGGAAGATCTTTCGGGGACGGACCTTTCATCGGTACATGAGTAATCACCGAATGGTGTGGCTCTTGAGCTGGAGTGGCAAGGGAAAATGCTATAGGAGTATCCACTTGCGTTGTAGCAATCGGTGAAGAGATGTCTTCTCTTTTCAACAAGACTTGCAGGATTTCCAAGACTTGGCTCATCTGACCCTTCAGCTGGTTGACTTCCTCTCTTAATAGCTCTTGGTCTCGTTGAAGTTCCTCCATAGTTTTCTGAACCATGCTTCAAATCCAAGGTGTTGAGGAATCAGTTTGACGGTAGACGACCAACTGAGAATGGAGACAGACGAAATGAGTGCTTCTGACAACTTGAATGTATGCATGAAATGTGCAGATGATGCATTGAAATGTAATGCCATTAATGCGGAATATATGATGAAATGAAATGTCACATATACAAATGGAATGCAACATAATAACAGTAACAGGTTCACAGGGATGGTACAGGTAATCAGAACAACTTATTCAGGTGGGATCCTACGATAGGATGGCTCTAAGTTTTCTACCCAAATTCCCCATGGGATAGTTTTAAGGTTTTTTTTTGCTAAATGTCTCTTGGAGTCTCAGATCCCCTTTTAAACAAACACTATCATCGCGCGAGAGGCCTACGTGGTAATAGTATTTGGAAAAGTATACCCCAAGAAACGGCTCTTAACGGGATGCTCGAAATCCAAAATTTGAGCGTTTGGTCTCGGTTAGGACAACATGAACAAACTTAGAGTTATAGGTCATTTGTCCAAAGATTGATGTCTGCTAGCGGCCAACAACCTCCTTAAAACAACCAACTCTAAGCCGAGTCTTCGCCGGGCCAACAAGACAATGGAGTCAAGTGGACCTAGGCTCAACCTCTATTCCTAAAAGGTTACCTAGAAGCCTAGGTAGTGGGCTTATCTATGAATCAATAATCCCATCAAGGATTCCCACACAAAGGATATATAAACAAGATAATAAATAAAGCATAGAAAAATAAATAACAGAAACATAAACATAAGATAAAGTGCAAAGAAGAAAGTAAAATAAAACGATAAACACACAACCACACAATGAACTAAACTAGGGTTAACTCGCTCGAGAAAATGTCCCCAGTGAAGTCGCCAACTGAAGCAACTCGTTTTTTTTTTTTTTTTCAAAAATCATTTAAATGAATTTTCAAAAAAAACAACAATGAAATCGCCACCTAATTTTATTTGTTCTAAAAGAAGAACGGGAAAATATAGATAAAACCCACGAAAAAAATGGATAAGACGGTCTACGAAATTAAAAGATATAGGTTCGGGAGTTGGTTATGCAAGGGGAAGGTATTAGCACCCCTTACATCCATCGTACTCGATGGTACCCATTTAGTTCAAAGTGTGGTTGTGTGTTAGTGTGAAAATTTTACGATCTTCTAAGTTTTGAAAAGAGAAAGAAAGGGAGAAATGTTTTATTATTTTTGAGTTTGACACGGTTTCGAAACCGCGTGCCTACGTATTCCGTCGTGCAATGGGAAAGTCAAAACTCCGTAGTTCTTCTAGAAAATAATTGTTTGTTGATTGATTTTAAATGAAAAGACAAGTCGTCATTTTTAAAGGAGAAGACTCGTCTAACGTCCACAAGGTGTGATAAAGAATAAAGGACTACGCACCAACATGAGGGAGGGTTTGAGAACACCTCTAATACTCAAGTGGAGAAGTCGAAAACCTTGGGAATAGAGGAAAGAACATTTCAATTATAAATGAATCATGTCTAATCTTGAAAATGGTTTGAAAGTAAATGGTGCTTGGAGCGCACAAAAGATATTGAATGTGTTGGAATTGATTTTAAATTGTGGATGACAAGTACCAAAACGTTGGGCTATCCTCTAACGATTCAATACTCGAGATTGGTGATTGAGGTCAACGATCTTCTCTCATCAAAATCTTTATTATGAAAAGAGTGAGGTGAAACAAAGTTCACTTTTATTAAGTGTATGGAATAAAGTATTTAAGTCATTGGGTTACCCTCTAATGGCCCAAATACTTTACATTTTAATTAAATCGTCGGGATATCCTCTAACAATTTAATTAAATACCATGTTTTTTTTGTTTTAGAACATGGATTTGAAGTTTCTCAATTTATTGGGTTATCCTCTAATCAATTAGAAACTTCGATTTGTTTTAATCGTTGGGCTAACCTCTAACCATTAAAACAAATCTTATCCAAATGTTCTTTTTTTGTAGAAAAATTGATTTTGAAAATAACTCGACGTTGGATCGAGGTTTGAGAAGAAGACTCGACGTTGGGTCGAGTTTTATTGAAAGTGTTTTAAACGCTTGGTGAATGGAGAAAGAATAGGATCGAGATAATTGTAAATAACAAATAAAATCGACAAAGCCCATACAAGGTGGCCAACCTAAGTATATAACAATTAAATTACATGTGTACTAGCAAAGTGGGCTAGTCTACTAAGACGACTAATTTGAACAATTAATCGAAATAGGCTCACTGTAAGAAGGCCCAGGATCAAGCGTACATGTGTGCATGTGTGGTCATCGCGACGCTTCGTAGCTTTGTCGACTTACGGGTTTAAAAATGATTTACAAATATTAGTTTTAAAAAGAATTTTTTAGTTTTGTGTAAGTGACAGTTAAATTAAAATAAAATAAATGTGCACTAGATAATTATTACAAGAATTGTTTTTTGGGAGAGGGGTACATGAATTATAAATGGGGATTAAACAGTAAAATAAAATGAAAAGCGGTAAATTATTTACAATGCATAAGGGGATTGGGATACATTTTTTTCCGAATAGGGATAAATTGAAATTAAAGAGGAAACGGTAAATTTAAAACAGAAATTAAATACGGTAAAACTTAAATATCGATGATTGTATCATTTGTATTTTAAAAGATTAATTAGAATAAACTATAGAAATTAATTCTAAGAAATTGACATACGAAGAAAGTTAGTATAATATAATTCGAATCTATTTACGAAATGAATAGATAAAGTATAATAATAAAAGTATGTATATAATATATTTACAATACTAAGCATAAGAAATAAAAATAATATGTATAAATATATTTACAGTATAAAATATAAAATAAAATAAAAATGCAAGTATATTGTATGTACATTATTAAATATTAAATAAAAATACTAATATGAATATTAAAATGCTAATGATAAAAGTTTAGGTATGCTAAAAGAAATTGAATATTCCGATCAATCCTCGGATGTCTACACAAATAACAAACATATTAGTAGCATGAGTGATATAAAAATTAAAATGAAAGGCATTACGACAAAACGAACATGGTTAGTAATCGTAAGATGATAAAATCACGAAGAAAATTGTATAAACTATATACATGAGTGAAGGAATTTTCCAATAAGAAAAAAAGAAAATAGTTAGTATTCAATGCTCTCGTAAAAAAAATCAACATTGTATCACCGTGTTAAACACATTAGAATTTAAGTGAACACAACAGTAGCGTGTTTTTCCTCGCAAATGCAACAAAGAAACAACAATTCATATTGCAACATAAAAATCGGATTCAAAGCAAACTCTAAATCCCAAAATCAATATCCCGGGCAGCAACTCTACGTGCATCATTATACATTTCAAACCCCAACAATTAGAGCCAGACAAAGTTATTGTCAACAATTATCTATCCATAATATTAATTAATGACCATTAGTAACATTATCATCACTCAAAAAGACTCCTCACAAAAGTCGTTACTAACCCGATCACAAATTGAACGAAAATCTCATGACAGACTTAACTTCTAATTACAATCAAAACAAAGTAAACCATTGCTTTCACATTTCATTTAAAACCTAATGCTGGAATAATGAAACCGATTTCAAGTACAAATGAGAAATTGAATTGAAAAAGTGATAGGATAAATTTAGTTTCTATTTTTCTTATGACAGAAAAAGAAAACTCATGGAAACAGCATAACTAACAGTTTTCATTTTGTTATTTAGAAATTTGTCACAGGTTCTTTTCACAATATCACATGACATGGTTTTTTAGCATATTAATCAATATTTTCCATCAAAACTTATTATGGATAAAACAACTTTCACTGTCTTGAAATAAAACAACCTCCCAATTCAATATCACTTTGTAGTAACACTGTAATCATAATCATTTTCAATTAAATTGAATCAAGATCATGATGTTATCATCATAGTTCAATACAAATTTTATTCACACAGCATCACAAAATAATCACACAAATTCAGAAATTAAATAAAAGTGAAGGTATTGAAGTTTACCGAACTATATCGAAACCGAAGCTGCTGCGGAATATCGTTGTTGTTCGCCGTGAGCTTGCTGTTGTTGTTGAAGTTGATGAGCAGGTGGACGAAGTATGAGGAGAAAGGCGGATACAGAGGATACGACCGTGAGGTTTGTGGCTGGAGGTTGGAGAAACAGGGTGCGGTGGAAGGAAAGCGGGTTTCACCGAGGAGAAGAAGATGAGTTTCTTTTTTTTGGTCAGCCACCCTGTTTCCCTTTTTCAATTTGGACCCATGTGTTTTTATCCGTTGCCCCCTTTGGCCTCTCACTGTTTGTTCAATTTTCGCCTCCCTGTTTTCAGATTTGGCTCCCTCCCTTGTCTCTATTATAACATACATATATATACTACAACATTAGGTTTAGGTAAATTTTTAAAAATACCAAAAATACCCTTTTTCATGAAATGGGCCACATAAATGGGTTGGATAAAAATTAATAAGCCCAAAAATATTTTGTTTGATTTTTTTTTGAGATAAAAATTTACACTTAAAATTGTTAAAAATGGTAAAAGTTCGGACAATAAATTATCCGAAAAAATAAAATGAGTAAATTAAAATAAATTACGAGTCTTGTAAATTAAAGAAAAATTATCTAAATGGTTAAAATTAAAATAAAATGATAATAAAAAATACCCGATTTTAAAATACTTACAGTTAAATACGAGTCTTCAAACTGTATCGAAAAATTAGGGAGAACACATTTTCATGATCTACGCGACACGTAGATTCATAAAGCAGTGAGTAAAAAAATGAAAACTTGAAATAGTTTCTCCTCTAATTTTCACACAGTATCGAATTGCTTTTAACAGTCTGTTTATAAAATCGAAATATCGATATCATCGACATATAAATAATTTAAAAATCAATGCAATAAACAGAGAGAGAGGTAAAAATGCATGAAGTAACATAACAGGTATTTTACAACTAAAAACGATGCAAACATCAATTTAAACTGACTTTTGGTCAATTCAAATACGACGATATGATGCATATGCAGTGAGTGAATGACTGTTTTTTATAATTTTAAATATAATGCAAGTAGAAAAATAGCAGGGTAAAATTTGGGGTGCAACACTAATCATGTTTAGAAGTTGCCCAGAGTTAATTAGCACCTTGAAACACAAGTTTTGGCTGAGTTTTGATGCACTTGAGGTCACACTTCCTTCGTGCACACATCTTGCACGATTTCGCTCCAAATCTCACAATTTCTTCTCATTCTCATCACCATACACTTTTCTATAAATAGAGGACCATTCCTCACTCATTTCCTCAAGCTTGGATAGCCAGAAAATCGCTGCCAAGTTCTCTCCAAACCTCACACTTATGCAACTTCGAATTTGTGTTTAGACCACTTCAAGTTTGAAATTAACCCTTGATTCTTTTTCCTTGAGCCTCACTGAAGCTAACAGAACAAGAATCGTACCTTGAAGCTTCCCGAATTGTTCTATCTAAGTCCAGTTTCAGAGATCTGAAAGTGAACTTTGTTTAGGTAGGAATCTCCATCAAACCTTGTAAAACAAAGCATCATTTCATTCTCCTCATCTCCTCGATCCTTGTGATCTTCACCATTTGTCTTTTCATCAAGTATTGATTGAGAATTTCATCAAAATCCTATTCTCTATTCTTTGAGTTTTTTCCAAATTTCTCTTCACTCAATTTAAATAAATTTTCGTGAGCATGTGGTTGAGATCGTCTTGAAGAGATGAGTTCAAGGATACCACTCATGATTATTGATTTTACAATTTGAGAAACGAGTATGGATAATGGTTGGAGGTTGAAGACGACCTACGTGTCTTTCTTCAACCAATGAGAGCTTGACATGTAATTTTTTTTAATTGGATCCGGTGTGTTGGTTGTATCATGCGCGCGTTATAGGAGCCCTTGGATCTGATTACTTTTATAAGTCAGCATCGATCCAACGTGTGACATGATTTCTTGTTTTATTTTTTAAATTTTTAATCTGGTGTGAATACCAGGGAGGTCCATATCAAGCACAGCGCGTGTGATCCTTTATATATGCTTACTCACGCGTTTTGACTTATGATCAGATGATTCACATTTTTTTGCCTTTTATTTTATTTTTCTGATTTTATATTTTTTAAATGTTTTAAACTCCAAAAAATCATATAAAATTCATTTTTGACTAAAAAATTATGAAAAAATTCAAAAAAATATTTCGAAATATAATCTTTTTGAATTTTAATTTTTTCATAATTTTATTTTCATATTTGATATTTTTTGTGATTTTTCTCTTTTATTTAATATTTTTAATTGTTTTAAAATATATTTTGACATTTTACTCATTTTATTTTTATTTCTGATTTTACTATTTTTTTGCCAATTTTGGGTTATTTCACCTTTTATTTTATTTTCTAAAAGTATTTTCTGACTTTAAAAAAATTCTAAAATTTTCTCAACACTTGTGACCTCTGTTAAACTTTGCGTAATTTTCTGGGAATTTTGTTTTGATGAAAAAAATACTATTCATGTATTTCGTCAATAAAGTCCAATTAAATAATCTAATTTCAAAGTTACTTATAATCCTTTTATTTGATTTTTATTTTCATTTTATTTTGCTGACTTTTGAATTTTCTTTTGGAGTTACAAATTTCCTCAACATCAATGGAATTTGGGTGTTGATAGGTCTCTTGACCATATCCACCAAGAAAGTTGATTGATTTTGATGAAGTCAGACCGAATAAATTCATCTGATGCAAAATAAACTTGGAAATTATTTCTTCTTCCTCATCTTATTTTTCTTTTGTCCCGACTCGGAAAAATGATCAATTGGTGGCATGAACTTTAATGTTCAAACATAAGCCCCAAAAGATGGCTCGAGCTTTGATTTTGGTTCAACACTTGTGGCGCTTTTCGTGTGGTCGTGTTAATTTCTAATCAAGCTTCTGGCAAGCTTCCACTAATCTTGTCCATTTGAAATTCCCAATCATCTTTGATCAAGTGATGTGATAATTCCAGAACCGGTGATATACTTGACAAAAAGCAATTGAAACTTGTCGTGTGGTCGTGTTGATTCTATCAAGCTTCTAGCAAGTCTTCATGCACAAGTTTCAAGATGGTCACCTTGCTGACGACTAATTACTAACAATTCGATGATATACTTGACAAGTTTCAAGACGGTCATCTTGCTAATCTTTATTAATTGCCTTTTATTTTCCGTTCCTTACTTTTCCGCATTTCCTTTTATGATCTTTACTATTACGCACTTTACTTTTAGCATTTACATTTCATGTCATTTTTTTTCTTTGCTCACTATAGCACTTTATTTTCTCATTATTTTGAATTTGCTCACTTGAGCTTTATTTTCCTTTTCCAAAATACCTAATAATTCAACTTAAACATAAAAGACTTCTAATTGGACTTGGTTACTATCCTTATGCTCGGAGTTTGATCTTTGGACATAGGATTAGGACCCCTACCTCAGCTTGGAGATTTCTATGCCCTTGGTGTTACTCTGTCTTGTCTGGTTATTATCTTTGTATGCATGTTATTCCGTTATACTCGATTAAGAGTGGATTTCCTCGAAATACAACAGTTACTCTGGCCGTTTTTCTTAAGATAAGAGTTCATCCTAAGGCATTGATGGATCAGAAGTTTGTTTTTTTTGTCTGGTTATTTGTTGCTTATGTGGTAATCCAAAGGATGGGATGTGGTATTGGCTCTTGATGTCAAGTACTAATTTTCTCACCCGGTTAGATCTTTTTTTTCCCTTACCTTTTACTTTATGCACTTCGGTTAGCCTCTTCATCTCCTCCCCATTCTTTAATTTTCAAAATCTTCCCTCTTTTTCAAAGAATTCTTGTTTTCCAAACTTGAACCGCTTTCATAAAAAACTTGGACTTAGGTCCATGTATTTTCAAACTTCTTTTTCTTAAAAAACTTTCAATTCATTTAATAATACTTTGACTCAATATTTTATTAAGAATAAAAACACCTAACCTCGTTCAAACTTTTTATGCTCTTTGTAGCTTTTCAAACAAACTGTAATACGGTGGAAGAACTGACTTTTTTGTTTTGCGATTTATCACAAATGTTGCGGATAGCAAGAGTCGCACCGACTTTTCTTTTATCCAATTAAGGGAAGGAGAAAAGAACAGGAAAAGACCTCCGTTAGATTCTGACTATGGGAGGCAGTTATGGAAAGGGAAGGTGTTAGCACCCTTTCCATCCGTAGTTATCTACGTGATCTTAATTGCTTAGCTTAATTTATAAATTGCTTTTTGTGTGTGTTTGAAAATTAGTTTTGAAAAGGCATTTCGCTTTGACTTCGTAATGATTCTCGCTGAAATGTATACGAAGTGTTTGGAAATTATTTGTTTTAGAGAAGACTTTGTAATGATTCACGCTGGAATGTATACAAAGTGTTTGAAAAGATTTTGAAAAAGCGTGAGGTGTAAAAAATATTTTGATAGAACAAGCAAAAGAGACTTATTACTTACTCAGAACGGTCGTTTCCGTGTTATTTTGCTTTCCTTTAGAATAAGGCTATCCATACCATTAGTTGGTAGGTAATCTTATTCGTTGGATGTAAAGGGACATTCGAAGGTACATCGGATGGTCATAGAAGGCAACATGTAAGGATACCTTAGCATATTCGTAGGGACGATCATCACTTTTCGTAGGCAACAATCGAGGGACGAGGTCATATATTCGTAGGCAACAATCGTAGGCAACAATCGTAGGTCATCGAGGGACAATGATCTTTGTATCGAAGGGACTATGATGATATATTTGTAAGCGTCTTTGCTAAGATATCCCCATGTTCGAGGGACATGACCATTGTTCATAAGGAAACAAGAGAGGATACCCTAAGGTGGGTGCATGTGTGAAAAGTGTGTTGTATTCAAATATTTATCTTGTGTTAGAAGTGATCTATATCGGTTGATTTTAATCTTGCCATACACGCCTAGATACTAGTTGTTAAATATGTGCAGAAAGTAAATTGCGGAAAGTAAAATACAGAAAGTAAAGGTCCTACGCTATTACATGGCTTTGGGGAAGATACATATATAGGAGTAGAGAAAGTAAAGGCAAAAATTTAAAGTGCAGAAAGTAAATCCTACGCTATTACATGATAAAGAATTTGCAACTGTAACACGGTGGGAGAATTGACTTGTTTGTTTTGCATTTTATCGCAAATGTTGCGGATAGCAAGAGTCGTCACCGACTTTTCTTTTATCCAATTAAGGGAAAGCGAAAAGAACAGGAAAAGACCTTTGTTAGATTCTGAGTAAGGGAGTTGGTTATAAAAAGGGAAGGTATTAGCACCCTTTCCATTCGTAGTTATCTACGGGTTCTTAATTGCTTTAGCTCACTTTAAATTTCTTTTTCTTGTGTGTGTGTGTTTGAAAAGATTTTTGAAAAGGCATTTCGCTTTGACTATGTAATGATTCACGCTGTAATGTATATGAAGTGTTTGGAAATGTTTTGTTTTGGAAAAGGACTTTGCAATGATTCACGCTGGAATGTATACAAAGTGTTTTGAAAAAAGTGTGAGGTGTAAAAATAATGTTTTAATTGAGCAAGAAAAAGAGACTTATTACCTACTCAGAACGGTCGTTTCCGTGTTATTTTTATTTCCTTTAGAACAACACTATCCATACCATTAGTTGGTAGGTAACCCTATTCGTTGGATGTAGAGGGACATTCGAAGGGACATTGGATGGTCATAGAAGGCAACTTGTAGGAGTATCCTAGAACATTCGTAGGGACGACCATCACTTTTCGTAGGCAACAGCCGAGGGACTAGATCATGTATTCGTTTTGGCAACATCGAGGGACTGTGATGATATTTCATATGCAATCGTGCAAAGATAACCCCACATTCGAGGGACTTGACCATTTATAAGGCAACGAGAGAGAATACCCTAGGGGGTGCATGTGTGAAAAGAGTGTATTGTTTTCAGATATTTATCTTGTATTAGTGGTCTAGATTGATTTTATCTTGCCATACACGTCTAATTACTAGCAGTTTAATAGGTGCAGAAAGTAAATTGCGGAAATATAAAGGGTCATACGTTATTACATGGCTTTGGGGCAGATACATAATAGGAGGTGCGGAAAGTAAAGTGCGGAAAGTAAAATCCTACGCTATTACTTGATAAAAAATTTGCAACCTATACATCCTTTCTAGAATTTAAAATGCAAGAAAAAATAAATAGTAGAAAAGAGAAACTAGTCCTAATATTTTTGGTGTTTTTGAAATTAGAGTTTATGTGAAAAAAAACAAACTAGATCTAGTTGATTTTAATTAATTAATTTAAAAAGAGAATTATTAGTGAATACTAACCTAAATTAATTAATTAAATTAGATAAAAGAAAATATTAGTGAAAGTTATCTAATTAACCCTAAATTAATTAACTTTATTACTAATTAAATTAATTAATTATAAAAAAAGGAAAATAAGCAAAATATAAAAAAAAACAAAACAAAGCAAAAGAGAGCTTCTGGCAGAAGCTATCCCAGAAGCTGGAGCTTCTGGAGGTATCGTTGCTGGAGGCACCTAGAAGCTGGAGCTTCTGGGGTTTCTAGTGCTGGAGGCGCCCAGAAGCTGGAGCTTCTATGGGTTCTGGTGCTGAAAAGGGTCCAGAAGCTAGAGCTTCTTGAGACTCTGGATCTGGGGCATCCAGAAGCTGGAGCTTCTGGGGACTTCTCATCTAGGGCCATCCAGAAGTTGGAGCTTCTGGAGGATTCTGCACTAGGGAGACCCAGAAGTTGGCACTTCTGGCGCTGGTGAGGCCCAGAAGCAGGAGCTTCTGGTGCTGGGGATGCCCAGAAGTTGGCACTTCTGGAGGCGTTCCTTCTGGAGATCTGGAAACCTACAAAATAAATAATAAAGACAAAAGGAAAAAGGTGGGGTTTGAACCCACGACCTGATAGAGAGAATGACATAGTGCGCGCAAGGTGAAACGATGGGGTGGTGATACATCCATTCATCTTTCTGAACCCATAAATAGGTAAGGGTTATTAGCCTCTGAGTCAGAAGCACCGGAACGGTGATCCTGTCATCTTCTCTGATTGGTATCAATCATCAACTATATAGGACCCTATGATCACGATGGTAAGGTTTGTTTGTCCTAAAACAGCCTGTATCATAGAATACGAGTCTTCGCTAAGTTCATTCCCTAACAATGGCATCTAGTGATTTATACGTCAAAACTTGTGGAGGATGGATCAAACCTGTTCTAAAAGACTTCATGAACATATTAGCATGGTTAAATATCATGTAATCAGAATAAAATGCAAAATACGATTTCAAGAAAGTATGAAAACGGATGCTTATGAATGGCACGATTCAGCATGCTTTTTGGCCATGGATAATGATCCATTCTTACCCTACTATACCTCAGGAACAAGAATCAATGCTTGGAAGCACCTGAAACTGGCTAGAAGTTGGAATACGATTTGGCCAACTTTGAGAAAATTTTGAGAATTTTTAGGGTTTGTGAGAAGCTTGGCTGCACGTGTAAGGGTTGTGTCCAAAGATCTTTTTGTCTTGTAAGAGTGTTAGGTATTTATAGGAGAGTTGAATTAGGTCAAGGCATTAAGAGAAAATATTCTCCATAAATGGAGAATATTTGATTTGAAAATTTGCACAAAATCTTTCCAATCTTGATCAATGTCTTCCTCAATCTTCTTGCACAATATTGACAGCTTGTAGTGACCTATCTTGGACCCCAAGTCATGCAAATATCATACCCATCTTGCCTTATCTTTTATTTTTGCATTTTATTTAATTAAATTTGAATTTAAGTTATTTTAATACAAAAATAAATAAATAAAAAGATAGAGGGCATGGCATGCAGCATAGTGGTCATGGATAATCTCATGATCAAGTTTAAATCATAAAATCTTAGGCCCATTTGGAAATTTTCGGCTTTTGCTAGGTATTTTTCTTCATGCACCTCCTCAAAAATGCTCAACTTGCACAATTTGTATCTTGCTCAATTTTAAACATTTTTGAGTGTTCTTGGACTTTTTAGAAAGCTCAAGATGTCTTCTAAACATCCTGTTTGGTTTCATCTTCATTGGAGTTTCCATGCTCATGCATACTTCTTTGCAAAAAGATGACTTTTGTTGACTTTTCTAGAAGGACCTGTAATATCTTGATCCATATCTTTCAAATGAAGCATTTTCTACCCAAGCTTGTGAGACATTAAGTTGTAGAGAATTGAATTCTCTTCAAAATGAGCTTTGGTGGAGAAATTTCTGATGAAGTATGTGAAATTTATGCTTGGTTAAAGCTCTGTTGACTTTTGTCTATAGAAGCCCTAATTTGGAAACTTTGACTTTTGATCAGATCTTGACTTTTCTTGATGAATCATGATCAACCCTTGATCTAATGATGAATATCACTTCAAAATATTGATGTTGACCAAAAATTATGAAGTTTGACTGTATGTTGACCATAATTGACTTTTTGTCTAATGTAGTTGATTTTCAGCTATCTGAGCAATTGGGTGAGCAAATTTGACTTGTAAGGCTTGGAACTAGATATAGTGATCCCTTGGAACATAGGATGAGGTATGATGACCACTTGAAGCATTAGAAGTCCATCTTGACTTGAGAATGGCAAAACCCTAGCTTGGATTGATTGCTTAGGAGAGGGTTTGTCTGGTCAACCCTTGTGAAATCCTTGTGAATTGCCTTGAGAAATGGGAGGGAAAATTTTGGGGTATAACAACAACCTATACAACCTTTCTAGAATTTAAATGCGGAATAATAAATAAGCAATCAGAATAATAAGAAAATGTTAGTGAAAAATGTTCTGGAAATTAGTAGAAAAAGGTTTTAGATTAGCAATCCTAATTATTAGAAAAGAAATTATTTTTGGAGATTTTTGTGATTGATTTTAATGAAAGAAAAACCTAATTCTAATTAATTAGTATTTAATTAGAAAAATGATTTAAATGAAAAGAAAATGCTTTTGTGTCAAAAATTAAATAAAGGTTTTTGAACCTAAATCTAAAATTAAACATTTTTTAGAGTTTTAGAAAATAGTTTAAAACATAATTGAAAAGAGAATAAATTAGTTAAAAAGAAAATAAATAAAATGAAAAAAAATGATTTTTGTCAGAACTTCTGACTAAGTTCGTCCCAAAACTTCTGGCTCACTCTTTCCAGAACTTCTGGAAGTTGGGTCATCGTTCCTTGCCAGAACTTCTGGGACCCTATATGGAAGTTCCTTCTAGAACTTCTGGAAACCTATTTTCTAGAACTTCTAGAACCTGGACGGAAGTTCCTCCCAGAACTTCTGGAAACCTGTTTTCCAGAACTTCTGGGGGCTGTACGGAAGTTCCTTCCAGAACTTTTGGAAACCTATTTTCCAGAACTTCTGGAGGCATGTATGGAAGTTCCTTCCAGAACTTTTGAAAACCTGTTTTCCAGAACTTCTGGAAGCTGTGTATGTTACCCGCATAAATGGGAAATATGTTAGAAAAAGTAAGGGAAAGAAAGGGGTGGCGCTGGGGATTGAACCCCTACTCCTAAGATCATACGCGTGCTGCCTTAACCAACTGAGCCAGCCTGCAATTGTGTTAGGCATATGAAACAAAAAGATTAGCGAAATTATTTTCTGGATATGAAAAAACGCGCCAAGAACATTGTCGTCCCCATTTAAATTTCCCAGGCTTTTACCTACGGACGCTTCCGTTGCTAAAGCCTATAGTGACGGTTTTGTCCATCACTACAACACCTGCAAATTTCCAGAATTCACAATACACAATATAAATTTATATGGAAGGCATGGTTCGATTGTAAATTATCCCCTGAACATGAATATGTCCTTGGACTGGTCCAATTTTGCCTATTCGGGAAATCCCTAATTCAAGCTCATGAAACTCTAACAATGGTGTAGCTCGATCCCTGCATCTAAACTCAAATCGGACAAGCCAGATAGCTTGCAAACATCATTCTAAGCATGAACAAACAATCGAAACAGGTTAAATATGCATGTATGATCAAAATCGAATTTGAAAAATAAGTGTGTAAACCGTGACTATAATTTTACAATTCTGGATGTATTGCTTGCTTATGAATATCTGGAATCGATCAGAGGAACACCAGGAATATGTTGCAAGGCTTAGAATGGCCTGAAACGATGAAAAACCTTGGCTGCTAGGTAACTTGAATGCCACAGTTTTTTGAGGTTTAGGTTAGGGTTCTTGGCTGAAAAAAATCCATCTTCAGGGTTTAGAAACCTTCTCAATATATAGAGGACGGATTTAGGTTAAGAATTATGAAGGAATTATATGCCAATCAATGAGAAAATATTTGATTTGGAGTAAAACCAAATATTTCCTTTTTTGGATCAATTTCAATCAATTCTCTTTCCAATCTCAATAATTTCGAAATTGACAGCTTGTATGGCTTGCTTGGACCTCAAGAATGAGAGAAAATCAACCTTGCACTTAATGTTTTGATTTTATATCTTTTATTTTAATTAAATTGGTTTTAAATGAATAAAAATCCAAAATAAATAAAAATAAAAGATAAAAGGCGTGGCCTTAGGCTTGGAGGTTCTAATTCAGATAAGAAGCAAGTTTGAACCAATAAAAGTTAGGCCCATTTAGAAAAAAAAAATTGATTTTTTCAACTATTTCTCTTCATGCACCTCCTCAAAATGCTCAACTTGTACAATTCATATCTTGCTCAATTTTCCACTTTTTTTTAGTGTTCTTGGAATTTTTAGAAATCTCAAGATGTCCTAGAAACAACCCTTTTGGTTTCATTTTCATTGAAGTTTCCATGCTCATGAACACTTCTTTGCAAAAAGATGACTTTTTGTTGACTTATAAAAGGACCTGTAATATTTTGATCCATAACTTCCAAATGAAGCATTTTTAGCCAAAGCTTGTGAGACATGAAGATGTAGAGAATTGAATTCCCTTCAAAATGAGCTTTGGTGGAAAAATTTCGGATAAAGTATGTGAAAGTTATGCCTGGTCAAAGTTCTGTTGACTTTTGGCTGCAAAACCCTAATTTAGAAACTTTGACGTTTGACCAAATCTTGACTTTTCTTGAGGAATCATGATCAACCCTTGATCAAATGATGACTATTACTTCAAAATATTGATGTTGACCAAAAATTATGAAGTTTGATTGTATGTTGATCACAATTGACTTTTTGTCCAATACAACTGATTTTCAAACATTTGAGCAATTGAATGAGCAAATTTGACTTGTAAGGCTTGAAACTTGACATGGTGATCCCTTGAAGCATATGATGTGGTATGATGACAACTTGAAGCATTTGAAATCCATTTTGACTTGAGAGTAGCAGAACCCTAGTTTGGATTGATTGCTTAGAAGAAGGATTGTTTGGTTAACCTTTGTGAAATCCTTAAGTATGGAGATGGGAATTGTCTTGAGAAGTAGGAGGGAAAATTTTGGGGTATAACAGTTGCCCCTGTTTAATCTTCTTGTACCGAAAGGGTTAGATAGGTATGCTTGCCTTTCGTGACCTGAAGGTAGAAGATGATTGAACACTCGAGGACACCTGAAAATTTGCACTCGCTGTTGTATGGAATGGGATCGTTAGTTGATGATGCGCTGGAATGGGCTTATAGATGCCATTTGGAGAAGCTGATACTAGAGAGTGAGTCATACGCTAGACTCTGTATTCGTCTTTTGGATGAAAGAGAAATCAGAGATGGGCTTAAAGATGCCATCTGGAGAGATGAAGATGTGTAGTCGGAGATGGGCTTCAGATGCCATCTGGGGCGGTAGATAAAAAGAGAGGGTCAGAATAGACCTTTGTCTTGGCCATTTCTGAGATGAATATTTGTCAGCATGTAGATAGTTTTCCCGTCTTGTTTCGGGTGTTAATCCATGACCTATTGTTTGGAAATAATTTGCATGATCGTTCAGATAGTTCTCCCGTCTTGTTTCGGGTATTAATCTTTGACCTTCCGTTTGGGAAAAAAAGATTTTACCTGCTGGGGAAATAAATCTTGACAGGATATGGTTAGTCCTATGTAGATTATGATGCATGCGAGTGTATGACAATGTTATGATTTTTTATGAATAATGTATGAATACGTGTTGTGGTATTTCAAAACATATCCATCTTGAAGAAGATAGGAACTTTCTGCTGGAGATCTTTGATCTCTGCTTGGGGATGAAGTTGTTGAAAACCCTGAATGGGGAATATGAGAGATGTGAATTCCTCCGATGCACTATCTGACCAAGTTTCGAGTCTGGATATTGCTGTTGTTGGGGGAATGATAATCATTGAGAGATACTCAGTTGAGGATGAAGACCTTGTTGGAGGCGATGTGATATGGAATAACCTGTTACTGCTTGGAGACTGATGTAATTGGTTGATGTGTTACTGCTCGGGGACAATGTAACATGATGACTTGAGAATATAGATACGTCTGATAGGATCATTACTCAGGGACTAATGTGATGAAGTTGATAGGATCACTGCTCGGGGACTAACGTGATGAGGTTGATAGGATCATTGCTCGGGGACTAACGTGATGAAGATGAAGCTGATAAAGCTGATAGGATCACTGCTCAGGGACTAACATAATGAAGTTGAAGCTGATGAAGCTGATAGGATCACTGCTCGGGGACTAACGTGATGAAGATTAAGTTGATAAAGTTGATAGGATCACTGCTCGGGGACTAACGTGATGAAGATGAAGCTGATAGGATCACTGCTCGGGGACTAACGTGATGAAGTTGAAGTGTTGGAACACTGTTAGTAAGAGATGATAATGTAATACTTAGTTGGAGAATATTTGTCTTTGTAGGGAGAGCGATGGCTTTGCGGGGATTGTAAAGATTACTCTGCGGGAGTATTTCTTGTGAAAGTGACTCTGTGGGGATGTATTGGTGATTTAGTCGTCATCTCAATTCCTAGAGCCTGTAGTAACTGCTATTTCTTGTTGTTAGAAGGAAGTGATTGAACTGATTTGCGCCATTCGAATCTTGAAGTTGATAGTAATGTAGTCTTATAAGTAGGTGATCATAGTCGTACGCTTAAATCTCTAACTTTTGCCTAGACCGCCCTTTTGGGTTTTTAGTATACCGGGATACCCTTTTTTGCGCAAGCCGCCTTTTCAGGTTTTCGACTTGCCGGGTGTACATTTTTTTGTATATATGTCCTTAATTTTTGCCCGAACCCTTTTGGTTCGTCAGGACACCCTTATTTTGCCTAGGTCAATCAACCTAGCGGGTCTCGTTTATGCGTAGTATTTTTTGACTATGTCTACGTTCACAGGGTGCGGGAAGTCTTCGTCGTCTGTGGTGATGTAATACGGTGAACTGACTTTGTAGGATTTTTGTATCCAAATGTGCGGATAGCAAGAGTCGCCACCGACTTTTATTTTTATCCAATTAAGGGAAGGTAAAAGTACAGAAAAAGACCTTCGTTAGATTCTGAGTAAGGGAGAAGGTTATGAAAAGGGGAAGGTATTAGCACCCCTTTCCATCCGTAGTTATCTACGGGCTCTTAGTTGCTCTAGATCACTTTAAAAATTGTGCTTTCTGTGTGTTTGGAAAAATGTTTTGAAAAGGCATTTCGCTTTGACTTTGTAATGATTCATGTAGGAATGTATACAAAGTATTCGGAAATGTTTCGTTTTGAAAAGAGTTTGAACTTTGAAAAAAGTGTGAGGTGTGAAAAGTATTTTTGATAGAGCAAGCAACTAAAAGTCTTATTACCTACTCAGAATGGTCGTTCTCGTGTTGTTTTACTTTCCTTTAGAATAGCGTTATCCATACCATTAGTTGGTAGGTAACTCTATTCATTGGATGTAAGCGGGACATTCGAAGGGACATCGGATGGTCATAGAAAGCAACTTGTAGGAAGTATCCTAGCACATTCGAAGGGACTATCATCATTTTTCGTAGGCAACAATCGAGGGTCAAGATCATGTATTCGAAGACGACATCGTGGGTCTTATGATCTTTGTATCGAAGGGACTATGATGATTTGTTTTGAAGGCAACGGTGCTAGGATACCTCTACGTTCGAGGGACATGACCATTTAATCGAAAGGCAACGAGAGAGAATTACCCTAAGGGGTGCATGTGTGAGAGAAGTGTGTTGATTCAGATATTTTATCTTGCAAATTAGAGTGAGCTATGTTCAATTTTATCTTGCCATACACGCCTAGTTACTAACAGTTTATAGGGTGCGGAAATTAAAATGCGGAATGTAAAAGGTGCGGAAAGATAAATGTCCTACGCTATTACATGGCTTTGGGACAGATACATAATTTAAACTTGCGGAAAATAAAAACCTAATTTAAACTATTACATCCCATGAGCAATTACATTATTGGAAAAAATAAAACGATAGAAGAAAACGTCTGAATCGGAACAACCTGTGAAAGAATGAGAAATCGGAAAATGCGAGATGAATCGAATAAGAGAAAAAATGTTAGAAAAATGCAAATTTTTTAAATGGAAAAAATATGACATGCTGGAAATAGTATTAATATGCTAAAATAATTTTTTGGGATTTTTTGGATGCAATTTAATAATTAAAAATGAATTAAAAGTGCTTTAAATGCAAAATTATGAATAAAAATAAATATGCATGCAAAATTGTATTTTTTTAATTTTATAAATTAAATAAAGGTTTTCAGAAAATAAATGCAAAAGAAAAATAATTTTTGATGGTTTTTTAATGCATAAGTAAAAATATGAAATTAATTAAATAACATGCAAATATTAAATAAATATGAAAAATATGAAAAAATAAGAAAAAAGTTTGAAGTTTGTGAAGAAAAAGATGAAACCGGTCCTGGCATGACTCGATCCTGTGACCTTTTAGAGCATCTTTCCAAAACCAAGCCTTAACCGCTGCGCCACTTGACATTTGGCGTTTGAGAAAACAAAAGCAATTGGTTTTAAGTGTACGCGTGTCACTGATTTTAAGTTTGAACACAATCAGCAAGCCGGGCCCAGTCAACTTATGAAGGAGCGAATCAGAAGACGCCATCGTGCCACGCAATCCCTCGCCGAGTCAAGCAGTCGGACGCCAGCCCTAGCTCGTCTCCATTGCCGATTTCTAACACGCAAAATACGATTAATAAACAAGAAAGAAGGACCTTATCCCCCTAAATCGACCATGGCGAACACGATGGTGGTGTTAGTTTCGACTGAAAATGCCTGTATCAACCGGTTCGATGAAGACAGCTCGAAAAACCCTAAACATGGCAAACCATGATTCTTACGTTCAACCTCTCAAACGATTGCCCAGATCAGTCAAGTATAACCTCATGAACACATTCAAACCATTAGAAACAATTAAAGCACGCAGAATAGTAAAATGCAATTTCAAGAAAAAATTCAAATATGTATGAATGTATACGGCACGATTTGGCTTGCTTTGATCAATGATAAAGGTGTATTCTTACTCATACTTACCCCCTGAGCACGTTTGGATGGCTGGAGGAGGGTGAGAGGGCAACTTAAATTAATTTCAAAAGTTTGTGAAATTTTTTGACAAAATAAGGACTCTCTCTTGGGCTAGGGTTTCGTGTCCTTGTTTGTACACAATGCTGGCTATTTATAGAAGAAATTGAGAGAGGAAAAAAAGTGAAAAAAGATTTGATTTGGAGCATTCAATTTTTTTCAAATAAAATCAATTTTCTTGAAAGAAATTTGATTTCCTCTTCAATGCATGATCATGCACGAATTTGGCAAGAGTTTTGGGCTATCTTGGACTTCAAGGAAGATATAAATCCAACTCATTTGAAAAATAATTTATTTTCATATTTTATATGATTTAATTTTGAATTAAATGTCTTAAAATTCAAAGATAAATCATAAAATAGAAAATTACCATGGCCAAGCATTTATGGGTCAAAATAATGTCATGAACAAGTTTGGACCAAAAGATTTTAGGCCCATTTGGAAAATTTTGCATTTGACCAAAATGTCCTTTTGTACAATTGTCAAAATTGCCCAACTTGAATAGTGTATCTTGCTCAATTTTCCACATTTTGAGTGTTCTTGGACTTTTGGAAAGCTCTAAGAGTCCTCTAACCAACCCTTTGGTCTCATCTCAATTGGGTTTCCATGCAATATATCCTCAAAACAAAATGTTGATGTTTTGTTGACTTTGAAAATGACTGTAATGTTTGAGCCATACCTCTCAAATGAAGCATTTTTGGACATTCTTGTGAGACATGAAGTTGTAGAGAATTGAATTTCCTTCAAAACAAGAGGTGGTGGCAAAATTTACGAGAAAGTATGAAGAAGTTATGATCGATCAAAGTTCATTGACTTTTCACCTAGAAACCTAATTTAGAAAGTTTGACTTTTGAGCAAATCTTGAGTTTTCTTGATGAATCATGATCAACCCTTGATCAAATGATGAATGTAACTTCAAAATAGGATGTTGACCAAAAATTATGAAGTTTGGTGTATGTTGACCACAGTTGACTTTTGTCAATCTGTTGATTTCCAACCATCGAGCGATTATACGAGCGGTCTTGACTTGTTAGGCTTGAAACTTGACATGGAGAATCTTTGAAGTATATGAGGAGGCATGATATCCATTGGAGATGTTGGAAGTCCATCTGGAGCTGAGAAATACCAAACCCTATTTTGGGTTGATTGTCTAGGAGAGAGTTTGTCTGATCAACTCTTGAGGAATCCTTGGGTATGGATGTATGGAATGTCTTGAGAAGATGGAGGGCAAATTTTGGAGTATGACAGCTGCCCCTGTTCAATCTTCTTGTACTGGAAGGGTTAGATTGGCATGCGTGCCTTTCGTGACCTGGAGGTAGAAGATGATTGAACACTCGAGTACACCTGAAAATTTGCACTCGCTGGTGATACGGGAATGGGCTTACAGATGCCATTTGGAGAAGTTGAAGACTTTGCTGGGGAATGAGTCGTACGCTAGGCTCGAGGTTGTTTATAGGAGAATCGATGGGGATGGGCTTAAGATGCCATCTGGAAAGATCAATGCTGGGGAGTGAGCCATACGCTAGGCTCTGTAGACGTTCCTGGAAATGGAAAGAACACGGATATGGGCTTAAGATGCCATCCGAAGGGAGTCGTATGCTAGACTTCGTGCTCATCTTTGAATGAAGTTGTTGGTTTGTATTGATTTTTAACCAAATATACAGCATTCTGAAAATGGAGAAATGTTGATAAATGGTCGGAGATGGGCTTAGATGCCATCGAGGCAAGCTGAGTGCACGCCGAACTCGTAAGTTCTGATAATAAGAGGGGATCAAAATAAGTCTTCGTGCTGATTACTCTGAGGGATAGTAATTGGCAAAATGTGGATAGCTTCCCTGTTGTGCATCGGGTGTTGATCCACTGCCTGTTATCGGAGGATAACTTGTGATCGTGCGGATAGGGTTTCCCGTCTAGCTTCGGGTATTAATCCTGGATCCACTGTCGGAGAACAGCGAGGGTGGTTGTTCAGATAGTTTTCCCGTCGAGATTCGGGGCTTAATCCTGGACCAGCTGTCGAAGGACAACTAGGGGCGGTCTTTCAGATAGTTTTCCGTAGATCCGGGCTTAACTCGGACCTCGTTTGTATCGAAGTGATTTTCACCTGTTTTGGAGAAAACAAGAGAAACTTTGATAGAATATTGGTTAGTTTTATGCAAAGTATGATGCATGATGATGCGTATGACATATGCATGAATTATGGCTTTATGAATAATATATGAATGATAGATGCTGCGGTATTTCAAAACATATCCATCTTTGAAGAAGATATGGATGTTTGTTTGAGATTTCTCGACTGCTTGAGGATGGAGATCCTGAGAAGAAAGATAACTTTGATTCCTCCGGTGCACTATCTGACCAAGTCTTGGGCCTAGATATTGTGGAA
>CM038795.1:279899365-279960446 GCA_021764765.1 Vicia sativa
GAATATTATATAATAAAATTTTGATTAATTAGAATTAACAAGATACTTACATATTTTTTCAAGAATGTACACACTCTTTAAGAACTTCATCCTTACCTATTAATCGAAGCCTTCCAAAAACATGTTCCGTAAGAGATGTTCGTAACTATTCTCCTCTTTAACTACACATTAACACAAAAATAAGCTTAGTTATAACCTTGATGAACAAGAGTATCATCAAGAATTTGTAAATACTTACAAATTTTTGTTCTAATTGCGTGTATCCCAAACACCCTTTTTGTATGGATATACGAGAGATGATGCTCTTTGACGATTTACGCCACTTACACTGAAATTTAGGGGTTTTCCGCTTGACTTTAAAAACATCCCATTCTTTAAGTGAAATCACATCTCGCATATTCTGGTTGACGCCCGCATCAACAAATTTTTTCAAGATCTCTAAGATATTTCTGCTTAAATATGTTCTAAACCCTCTTATCATTTTGCCGCCAATCCAAGACAATAATCTTTTCAGTCATCAATGTTGAAAGACCTCAACAAAAACACATTAAGTAGTATAAGTAATTTAAATACATAATCGTAATTTAAAGACACATAATTTAAAAGTAATCAGATCTCACCCGCATTTTGTTTTTAGCATCATCCAAATTTTATCATCTCTCCACTCATCACAAGTTATTGAATTTCTCTCCTTACAATTGTACCAATGTAACTTGTCAATTTAGAAGCTGTTAGGCTCAATTAATTGGTCATTTGACTCCAATGTACATCGTATTTTATGCCTCTATCTCTATCACTAATGATATCATAATAGTTTTTCCTCTTTAATTTCTTTTTCCACCCCTTATTGGATTTTCCTCCATCATTGTTCCATCATTAATAGAATCATCGTGTGGGTGCTCTCGTATTAGCCATATATAACTGTAATAAAGAAAACATTAGTATCTAATGACAAATATTTAATTCCAAATATATAATTCCAAATATCTAATTACATAATCAATCGAGTATATAAAATGACAAATATATCATTTATTAGAAGTTTGCTAGTGTTAACAAGAATGGAGGAATATATATGACCCTTCACTACATCTTTTCTTTTCTTGATGGATTATGAATTATTTGTCTCTTAAGAATGCGGACGTAGGATCGATCCAAATTCCTCATCATGATCTTTTCCTATATATGATTCATCCGTAGTATTTTCATCTCGATCGCTTCTAATATACGACTCATTCTCAACATCAACATCACCTTGATCTACATTTTTATCATCAATCACTTTATTAGATAAAAGCACTATACCATTTTGACTCTTCTGGATCTGTGACATATAACACTTATTTAGCTTTGAGAGGCTATAAAAGGCTACATCTTTGTACCCCACCCTATTAAGATCCACTTGCAAAACCTTGACTTATCCATCTCAGCCACCATTATGTACCCACTTGCAACCAAATATAGGAATCTGAAACTTCTCGTAATCAAACACCCAAATGTGATTGATAACCCCAAAATATGATGTACTTTCATTCGGGGTTTAAGTCCTTCATACTAGAAATGTGCATCATTTTACCACCACCGACACCACTATTTTGCATAGTACTTTATCATCTTGTTCTTTGGTATAAAATGTGTATCCATTAATTTATCCTCTATAAGAAAACACAATCGAACTGGACCATATGCCAAACATCTCAACCTCGTCTGATATCGCTGGATCCGAATGAAACTTTGAATATACGATCCTTAAACCACCGCATAAAACTTTGATTGTGCCTCGCACTATCCAATTTTCATTTCTACTTTAATTCTCACCTGAGTATAGCCTTGTGCATTTCAACAAACGACTCAACCTCATTGTCATCATAGGTAACATACAAATGCACTTGATCCGTTCATCCTCGATACATCACACAATTTCATTTCCAATTAATTTTACCTTCTTTTTTTTTGTTTTGAAAAAATGAGATTTGGGGAGTCCAATGGATTTCACATTGACAAAAATTCAAACAAAACTCAACAGCTTCTTCAACAAAGCTGTATCACCAATGATACAACCCTCCTGACGACTTCTGCTTTTCACGCCCTTTTAATATTTTCATATAACGCTCAGTGGTACATCCATGTCATATAAGCTGGTCCACAATTGTTTATCTTCACAAGATGAACAACAAGATGTACCATAATGTCAAAAAATGATGGAGGAAAATACATTTCAAGGTCACACAAAGTAATAACTATTTGTTTTTGTAATACCAAGATCTCGTGATCGATCACCTTACTACAAATTGACTGAAGAAAAACACAATTTAGTTATAGCACTTCTTACTTTTTCTAGAAAAATAGAACGATACCTATTGGTAGAAAATGTTCCATTATGATATGGCAATCATGTGTCTTCAAATCTTTAACTCGAGTATTTTCACCATTACCTGCTCTATCGTCCTGAGGAGTAACCTTCTCGAACTTTAACTTCACTCGAACACAATATTTTCTTTTCCTTTCTAGATAGAGAAGCAGGTGGTAGATATGTGCCTTCCTTTAACGGGTCCTAATTCGGCCTTATTCCCATCTCTACCATGTCCTCCCTTGCTTTAAGGCCATCCTTAGACTTTCCTTTTATATTGAGTAACGCATCAATAACACTTTCAAATACATTTTTTCAATATGCATAACATCAAGAAAATGTTTACGATAAATATTTCCAATATGGCAATTCAAAAAAATTGACCCTCTTCCACCCACCGTGACAACTTTATGTGCAAAAGGCTCGCTAAACCCAATACCACATCTTTCACCTTTCACAAATTGATCAATTGTCAATCTGTGGAGATCTACGTTGTTCGGTATTCCATTGAACGCTTTTTCTCCATCCACTATATTGATGTTTAGAATTTAAGAATCACGATGACGAGAAAGACATTCTTCTCGACAAAGTTTCAATCACAGCAGATCGTTCCATCTTCACGCATGGACACACTTTTTCACCTTTAATGCTATACCCAAATAGATTTCCATATTAAAAATCACACCAGCAACATCGCCTCAAATTGAAACTTTCTTTCCTATATCCATCATAAACCTCCACATCGCTCTCCCACAAAATCTTCAAATCTTCGATTAAAGGTTTCAAGTACACATCTATGTTATTCCCCGTTGTTTAGGCCTAGAAATTAACATTGATAACATCATGTACTAAGGCTTCATACATAGCCATGGAGGTAGGTTATAAATCATAAGAATCACAGCCATGGAACTGACCAATTGCAAATGCCACTTGTGGTTTTTTGGTCAAACGGCCAGAAGTTAGCCCTCCCGATCATCTTCCTACCATCTCAAAATTCAAACCTGCAAAAATAAAGAGAACGAAGACAAGGTTGCTTCACCCCTAAATCGAATTCGCAAATTGATTAGTGGTGTTGGTTCGAATTTAAAAACTGTATCAATGAATACTGCTCTGCGCTCACAAGCCCTAGTAATGGTATTTCAAGATTTAGGCACCAAATCTTGCAAACAAGGATCAAGTATGTTCTAATGAACCTCAAGAACACATTAGTGATGTTAGTTCAAGCAAAACACAATAAAAAGCGTGTATCGCTAATTCATGAAAAATATGCAAACGGAGATTTATGTATGGCATAATTTAAACCATGGATAATGATCCATTCTTACCATACTATACCGGGAACACAGATGCATAGGAATTTTTTTGCAAATGGCTGGAAATTGGAATTTATAGTGCAACTTTTTTGAAAATTTTGAGACAAAACCTAGCTTTTGGGTCATTTGGTCTCCTTGATGTCTGAAGGTGTTGTATATATAGGCATGAGATTAGGTCAAATATCGAGGAAAATATATCCTCTTCAATGCAAAATATTTGATTGAAGTTGCTATCCAAATCTTCCATATTTGGCTCAATCTTGCCTTAATCAAGCTCCATACATTTTGCTATCTTATAATGGACTTCATTGGCCTCCAAGATAATCAAAACATAATACGCCTTTGTTGATTTTTTGCACTTTATTTAATTTAAATTGAATTTTAATGTTTTAATTCAAAAATAATTAAATAAATGAAGGAAGGACGTATAGATTAAAGATCGGGCCATCTTCAAATAAGTCTAAATCATAAAACCATGGCCCATTTGAAGAAAATTTGAATTGTTATTTCTCTTCATGCACTTCTTCAAATTCTGACTTGCATAAGTTGTATTTTGCTCAATTTTCAATGTTTTAAAGTGTTATTAGACTTTTAGAAAGCCTAAGATGTCCTCTAAACACTCCTTTGGTTTCATCTTCATTGAAACTTCCATGTTCATGTGTACACTTTGAAAGATGACTTTTATTGACTTTTAAGGAGCTATAATGTCTCGATCTATAACTCTCAAATGAAGCATTTTGGCCAAAGTCAGAGACACAAAATTGTAGAGAATTGCATTCTCTTTAAAATGAGCTTTAGTGGAAAAATTTCTGATAGTATGTGAAAGTTATGCTGGTCAAAGTTCTTGACTTTTGTCAAGAAACCCTAAATTAGAACTTTAACTTTTGATCAAATCCTGAGTTTTCTTGATGAACTCATCAACCCTTGATCAAATGATGAATGTGACTTCAAAATATTGATGTTGACCAAAATGATGAAGTTTGACAGATGTTGACCAAGGCTTGACATTTTGTCCTATAAAATTGATTTTCAACCATCGAGCAATCGACGAAAGCAAACTCGAGTCAGGTTGAAACATGACATGGTGACCCCAATGAGACATATGAGGAGGTATGATGATCACTTGAGGTAATGGAAATCATCTTGACTTGAGAGAATCAAACCCTAGTTGGGGATCGATTGCTTGAGAGGCTCATCCGTCACCCTGAGAAATTCTTGAGTATGGAGATGTGAATTATCTTGAAAATGGAGAGGAAAATTTTGGGGTATAACAATAACCTTGGCGAAAGAAAGGTTAACGATTACAAGCTCTAAACCTCATGGTTATGGATTTGTGAAACATGCATTTATTATATATATGATGTTCACGTTGTTCTCTACTAATGCATTGAAAATTATATCTTGACCCACATGCTTTTATTTTCATTTTCTTTAGGATCTCCATTTGTCCATGTATACCATGAAATTGTTTATTGTCAATCAATTTGCAGGTCGGGAAACCCCATTTCGTGTAAATTATGAATGCAAATGAGATTGACTCTAGTTGGGAATGTAGATTTTGAGTTGCTTTGCTAGGCGTGTCGATCTTAGGTTCTTTTGTATCGAGCGAAAAGATATATATTTGTTCTCTAACATACCATGATGATGTGCTTTTTAAACATTATGACTTAGTGTACATATCTATCTATCTATCTATCTATCTACCTATCTAGATTTCACTTCCTAAGAGAAAAGTAAATCAAGGTGAATTTGAAGTTAGGCATTGCTCAAGTGAAGCACAATTGGTTGACATCTTTACCAAAGAGTCAAGATCGATGATTCCCGAATTTGAGAAAAATTAGAATAGTTCATTGACTATTTTGAGGATGTTCGACAACTTGATGATAGGTGTGAAATATTAAATTAGATTTAAAAAATATTAGATTATATTATATTACATTTGATTTAATATTTAAATATAAACCAAGTTGTGTACCCAAGCCCATTTAGGGTGGTATATAAATTGTCCTAGTCTCAGATCATTATTTGAACAATTCAATTATACAAATCCTTATTTTCTTTATTATTCTCTTCTCTCCTCACTAAAAGGACCTCACGACTAACATAAATAATCAGCATGATATCTACACTTAGTTTATTATAAATTATGTGAAATATTTATTTCACTAATACTCAAGAACATATAACTTTTCGATCCGATCTAGAACATTATAATATGACAATTAAATTATATTAGAAGAACAAGTTACACAATTCAATGATAGACAAAAAATTTCACCATTATTCAGTTTTCCTAGTTCTTCAAACCCCTTCCTAAGTCTCTAGATTATTTTGCAAAATATTATTTATCAAATAAACTTAGAGGTGGAAAAGTGTTGAAGAACTAGAAGCATTAAACTAAGTTTTAACAGTTAAAGAGCTAAATTCGTATAATGAGTTAAAGAATTCTTGTCTAGCATTGAATAGTATAATTTTTCTTCTAATATAAATTTATCTATCAATTATAAATTTCTAAATACAATCCAAAAATTTATAGATTCGATAAGGGGTTTAAAAAATACTCAAACTACATAAAATATAATAAACTCATCTCTTAAACAATCATTAACAACAACATTCATCAACAACAAACCTTAAACAACATCTAAGATACAACAAACAACTCTTATTAAAAACAACAAAATCATCAAAACATAACATACACTATATACAACATACAATTTTTATTAAGAAGAGCAACAACATATCAACTCATAAATCTTTAGAGACGCGATTGTTCCTATACTTGCATCCAGATGAAGGGGGTAAAGTCAAGGAGAGTTGCAAACTTGTAAGAAATTTGAATGAATGTCATTCTGAGTGTTTCACACAAGTTTGCAACGCTCACTACCTTCATCCTCATTAAATTTGTTTCATTCACCTTCCCTACCTACAAGTCAAAACAAGCAAAAAGTTCAAACATTATGAAACAAGCTATTGAAGTGTAAACAATGATACATATATAGATTTTGAAATATAAACTCCTTCAAGACGATGAGTACACTGTATGAGTTTGAGATTTCATGACGAGTGAGATATGTGATGGGTTTGTTTTGTGAGAGACTAATTATATGTATCAGAGATAATTTCACTTATATATAAATATGTAAGACCTTTCACCATAATTACTAATATGAACCGTGATGAAATAATTGCACTCTACACCACAGTTGATTATACGAACTCTAGTGAACTCTAGTGATATACAAAATCAAATTGATTTTATCACGATAAATGTAAAATTGTTAGTGTTGAGATTCTAACCATTTTACTACATGTAGTAAAATTTTTTTTTTTTATAAATATCAAAGAAGAGGACTTGGTAAAGAGTTAATCAACAAAGCTACAACATAAAAAATTTATAGTAGTGTGATGAAAAAAACAGTCAATCAACAAAGCTACAACATAAAAAATTTATATTCCTTTTTTTAATCAATAAACAATACAATAAATCATAAACAGAATAATTTAGCAAAGTTCATACATAATCTCATTGAAAATAGAGAAAACAAGTAGATTTTTCTATCATTTTCAATCACTATACCAATCACAACAATAAAAGTCACAGTCTTCAAGTATGGGTGGCATAAATTTTTTGATTTGCTCACTGCATATTTTCCTCAAACTTTCACTTGGATACATAGAAGAACAATATCGCAGGTCAAGAGATTCAAGAAGTGGACATCCATTTATAATGGCAAATAGCCCACAAGAAGTAAGCACAATTCCTGAAATTGTAAGATCGTAATGCAGGCATTGTTTTTGCTATAACAAATGCCTCAGCACTCGGACAACACACTTCTGCCGTATGTCAGTGATTTCAAAAGAGGGCAATAAAAACCAACAGCCTCAAATGAATCCTTAGATAGGTATATGTTATTTGAAACATCGAGTTCCTCTATCAGTGGAAGTTTCTTCACAGCTTCAATAAACCCTTCTTCTGAAAGATGATAAACTGTACAAGCCGGACGCGCCTTAGATTACTTGCCCTGTAAAATTCATATAAAAATCTTAACAATGTAAACAAAAAATATGGGCATATGTATTGAAAGTTATGAGGATAATCATCACCTATCAGCTATGTATCTAAGGAGCTCATCGTTTCCAAAGGAAGAAATATAAATGTCTTCTAGCTGACCACAACTTTTCAGAACTGCGTAACGGCACATCTTCACCAAATCTTCATTATCATAGTGTGGATAGAGGAACTTAGGCATATGAATGGTGCGCCAGATGCATGGTTCCTTGCAGAAATTCCACCATAAAGGGCAAACTAGACATGCACTTGTGATTATTTCAACTGTACGAAGCTCTGTAGGATGTTTAACGTCACATCTCTAGGAAGTTCAAGCCAATTTGGCTTTGCTGTTTTGTTTTGCATTTTGACTTCCTTGCTGAAACCCTAGAAGACGCCGTATTATTTATTGAGCTATAGGGTAATTGTAACCTTTAACTGGAAATAAAAGATTGTTTTAAGGAATTTGCAATTGTCAATCCAAATAAATCGGAACCCTTTAATTAAATTAATGGTAAATTAATAATAACAAATAAATATTAAAAAGAAGGGCAAGTGGATCTTGTAAAAAGAAGCAAAAAAAATCTCTTTATATAAAACAAATTTCTAAAATAATATACACTAAATATAAAATAATTTTAATATGTCAATCAATCATCATCATGTATTTTATCAAATTGTTCTAATATTTTTAATTTACTTGTACGATATAGTTAATTGATTAATCTTTATTGAATATGTTAATCTTTAAAACTAATTGTGGATTATTTAATGGATTTAATGAAAATACACCGATGATGTTGTTCTGGACTGGCCCAACATTTGGCACATTGCTATTGAGGCCCAACCCAATAAACATAAGGAATCAAAGGCCCATCCGCCCATAACGGCTAGGGATCTCCTCATAGCAAGTAGGCCACGTACAATAAGCACTCAACCGCACATACCCTTCGAGAATAGCGGTCAAGCGCCCGCATATCAGCGCTTACTCAACCACCGCCCGAATATCGGGCAAGCCCGCATATCACGGAGCGACAGTGTGAGGAGCCCACGTACGGACCTTGCTCACGCGAACCTCGATATCCCTTAGTGGGCTCGATAAATTACCCACTAATCGACCTTGGCCCAACGTCATGGTTATAAATACCTCTCATTCGAGAGGTCGTACTTCATTCATTCTCTTATTCACTTACTTGCTCTCTCTCTTCCTCACTTACTTTGGCATCGTAGTATCTCGCAGTACCTCATCTCCTTCAACCGCATCAGGTCGGGCCTCCACGAACCTTTGGTCGTACGATCATGGCGCTTCAGGAAACCTTGTTTCCGCCTTTTTCCATCCTAAGGACCAAAACAAACCTCTTGTTTTGTCATGGCCGACCCACCGGTAACGCTTAACGAACACTCTTCGCGGATCCGCCAACGCCAACAACAACAACGCCCCCGAAGCTCGACCTCACGGACGGGCGCACGACCCTTCCTCATCGTGGTCTCACCGGCGACGCCACCATTAACGGCCCCCACCCCGCAGCTTTTCAAGAGATTCAACCGCCGCTAACGCTGACCCTACCGCCGCCCTATTCGCCATCAACCAGACGAACCTCATGTCTGCCACCCAAGGGGAACGCCTCAACATGCCGAGACCTTCCACTGCTCACCAAGGAGACACAAGAGACCCGACCGGTCTCCTCTCCAAGAAGACATCACACCCGACTCCCGCAGAGGGCCGTGAAGGAAGACACCCAAGCCCCGACCACGATCAAAAGGTCGAGGACCCGCCTCGAGCGGAACTCCTGAACAACCCCTTAAGATGTGGGCTCATTCCCCGCCCGTGAGAGCGCCGGCCGATGAATTAAGGAAGAATCGTGGATGGAATCTCGAACAGGAAACCCTCCAGAAATATCACCGCCACTGCCGATCCCCGTCCCGCCCCCGAGCGGGCGAAAGACCCCCGCTGTCCCTTATCCGCTAGCATCATGGAGGTCCCCATCCCTGTGGGCATGGAGAAACCTCCTCAACTAACCAGCCACGCTGGGGTGGACGACCCCATCGACCACATCGACGGCTTCGAGGCGATGCTCCATTACCTCAACGCCGGAGGTCCTATCATGCAAGCTGCTCCCACTATGCCGAGAAAAATGCCGGACCCGGTACAAAATCCTGCCCCGGGTCTATACACTCGGAGGGACTCAAGACCCAGTCACTCAAGACCTTCACCGCCTCCGCAGTAATTCAAGATGGAAGCCTCTATGAGGCCATCATCTAGAGAAGCGACAAGAATCTCGAGAGTACATCGACCGCCTCAACAGGAGGCCATCCAGTCCCTATGATGATCAAATGAAGAGGTATCATTCGAGAGGACTCATCCCTAATAGATTTTAGAAAAGTGGTTTGTATCGAGCCCCCAACTACCTTCGACGCCTTCGATTAAAGCCCGAGCGCACATCACGCAGAAGAGAAAGAGGTTGCAATGGCACTGAGTCGAGGAACCGCGGATCAACCGTCCCGCCGACACCTCGATGCCTGACGACAGAAGTCCGGATCCTCCCGATGCTCCTATGAAAGGGAGGAGAAGCCTCGGAGGCCCGTGAACATCGCGACACCGGCGCTTTTACGTGAGTACACCCGCCGACAAATTCTCGAAGTGATCTTGGCCTAATGCTCGACAACGTAATTCAAGGACGGAGGGGTCGCACCCAAAGCCTACACACCCTCAAACCAAAATACAGGACAAAATACTACCAAGACTAATTTGAGCCATCCATCCGACGAGGATTACGTCCATCTCAAAGACGTGATTGAAACATTAATCAAGGGCAAGGTCAAGCACAACACCCGAGACGCCTTAGGAAACCGTGGAGGTCAAAGAGGTCGACGGCAAGACTGAGCCACAAGTGGGATGCAGCCCCTTCCAGATTAAGTCATCTGCAACTGCATCCGAGGATTTCAAAGTCCCTGAAACCATAGACGAGGACTCTCCCCTGTTCACCAACATCCAGTGTGAGAGGTTCCCCGCAGCCATGGTCATATCCAGTAGGGGAGACAACCAACTATCAATCAACTCTACTAAAAGGAAGTCTCGATGAGTCGATCGAAAACCCCGCCAAAGAGGTCTCCTCGAGCATTTCTGGGAAGATCCGAGCCAATCACCTTCTACCCGAGGAGCCCTGGCGCTACCGAACTCACACATTTCCTCCTCATCAAGGCGAGGATGGCGACTCGAGGTACACCTGCATCCCGGTCGACGAGGGCATCTCGTGGACGTGATGTTCACTCACCTTCTACACTCTCCAACTCGACGGATCCCACCTATCACCATATGGGGTCCGACTTGCAGGATTCAATGGTTCAACCTCCTCACCATGGGCTACGCCGAGCTCCTCGTCACCTTCAATGAGGATGTTGCATCTCGATAGGTCAACATGCACTTTGGTGGTAGATCACACCTGACAATGTCATTCTTGAGAGGACCACTTTGGCCGAACTCAACACCGTACCCTCAACCATCCACCTCAAATTGAAATTCTACACCAAGAGGGAACGCGTGGCCACCATCTGCGGGGACATCAAAGCAGCCAGAAGGTGCCATAACGCTACCGCCAAAGGATGCACTGGTGGACCCAAAGCTCAAAGAACTCGACAAGCGAGACGGCAGACAACCCCGTGATCGAGCCTCCCCAAATCGAAGAACCTCAAGGCCCTAAGGTAGACTCAGTTGACCTCGACACTCGATTTGCGAAAGAAGAGGTCGAAGGTCAAAATGGAGAACAAGATCCCCTCCGCCCAATCCCAGACAGCGAGTTTGAGCTCGTCCCTCTCGATGAGGACCCCAACAAGTGTGTTAAGCTCGGAGAAGGGCTTGTAATACGGTGAACTGACTTTGTAGGATTTTTGTATCCAAATGTGCGGATAGCAAGAGTCGCCACCGACTTTTATTTTTATCCAATTAAGGGAAGGTAAAAGTACAGAAAAAGACCTTCGTTAGATTCTCGAGTACGGGAGAAGGTTATGAAAAGGAAGGTATTAGCACCCTTTCCATCCGTAGTTATCTACGGCTCTTAGTTGCTCTAGATCACTTTAAAATTGTGCTTTCGTGTGTTTGAAAAATGTTTTGAAAAGGCATTTCGCTTTGACTTTGTAATGATTCATGTAGGAATGTATACAAAGTGTTTGGAAATGTTTCGCTTTGAAAAGAGTTTGAACTTTGACAAAAGTGTGAGTGTGAAAAGTATTTTGGTAGAGCAAGCAACTAAAAGTCTTATTACCTACTCGTAATTGGTCGCTGATTATTTTACTTTTCCTTTAGAATAGTGTTATCCATACCATTAGTTGGTAGGTAACCCATTCGTGGATGTAAGCGGACATTCAGGGACATCGGATGGTCATTGAAGGCAACTTGTAGGAAGTATCCTAGCACATTCAAGGACTATCATCATTTTTCAGAGGCTTACAATCGAGGGTCAAGATCATGCATTCGGAGGCGACGCCGTGGGTCTTATGATCTTTGCATCAGGGACTATGATGATTTGTTTTGAAGGCAACGTGCTAGAATACCTCTACGCTCGAGGGACATGACCATTTGAATTGTAGGCAACGAGAGAGAATTACCCTAAGGGGTGCACGTGTGAAAGAAGTGTGTTGATTTCAGATATTTTATCTTGGCATTATGAGTGAGCTATGTTCAATTTTATCTTGCCATACATGCCTAATTACTAGCAATTTATAGGGTGCGGAAAGTAAATGTGGAATGTAAAAGTGGAAAGGTAAATGTCCCACGCTATTACATGGCTTTAGCGTATACATAATTTAAACTTGCGGAAAATTAAACCCTAATTTAAACTATTACATCCCATAGACAGTTACATTATTGGAAAAATGAAAAAAAGAACGAAACGTCTGAATCCGAATAACCTGTGAAAGAACGAGAAATTGGGAAAATACGAGATGAATCAATAAGAGAAAAATGTTAGAAAAATGCAAACTTTTATATGAGAAAAATATGACATGCTGGAAATAATATAAATATGCTAAAATAATTTTTGGGATTTTTGAATGCAATTTATTAATTTAAATGAATTAGAAGCAATTAAATGCAAAATTATGAATAAAAATAAATATGCATGCAAAATTATGTTTTTAATTTTAAAATTAAATAAAGGTTTTATGAAAATAATGTAAAAGAAAAATAATTTTGGCAATTTTTAATGCAGAAATAAAATTGTGAAATTAATTAAAATAGCATAAAATATTAGAATATGAAAAATATGAAAATATGCAAGTTTTGAAAAGGAAATGCAAAACCGTGCCCATAGGATCGAACTCTGGACATGGGAGAGGATCCAGAAAGTGAGCGCCTAACCACTAGGCCACGCTGCATCCGATGTTTGAAAACGGTGAGGAAGAAAACACGCGCCGCCTTCCTCGTTGCTTCGTTTCGCCAGATTGCCTCCTACCTTTGAATTTTCAAAAGCTTGCGCCGGCTTCCTTCGACGCTAAAGGTCCCGGCAAAATCAAAAGCAAGCACACGAATATAAATAAATTCTAAAGGCATGGCTCGATTCCGGGATCATTCAATGCATTGGTATAGGTCTCATAGTCCAATTTTTCCTATTTCGTGAAACCCTAAATCGATCTCGAAACCCTAGCAATGGTGATATGCTCCGCCATGGAAATTCGATTAAAGCACCCAGAAAGCTTGCAAACACATCACTAATCACAAAAACAAACACAAATCATGTTAATAATGCATGAATCAAAGAGTACGATTTTTGAAATTTCAAGAACAAACCAAATTCGGTTTTCACGATTCTGGATGGTTTGGATCAAAGTGAAGGTCTGGATCGATTCTGGAGATGTCAAGGAATGTGTTGGACACCTCAAAATTGATTGAAATCGACTGGAACTAGGGCTGCCACTTGCTTGTGTACCACGGTTTTTTCAGTTTTGGAATAGGGTTCTTGAGCCAATTTTTCTCTCTTTTCTTGATAGGTATGCATCATATATTTATACTGGATGGATTTGAATGATTTTTGGCAAGAATCAATCAACATTCAAAGCAAATCAAATTTGATTTTTGTATAAAATCAAATTTTCAAAACTTGATTAATTTTCAATCCAATCTTGCCATATTGATCAAATTTCGAAATTTGCTGGCCTTTGTGATTTGCTTGGGTCTCAAGGAAAGAATAAAATCAATTTTGTAATTAATTTTGATTTTATACTTTATTTTTAAATTTAATTTGTATTTAAATGAATAAATTCCAAATTAAATAGAAAATAAAATAAAAATTCATGGCATTGGGCTTGGACATTCCTAATTGTATGAGGAATAAGCTTGATGAAGAAAAAGCAAGCCCATTTGCAAAAAATTGATTTTTAGAAGTATCTCTTTGTGCATTCTTTCAAAATTGCTCAACTTGTGAATGGTGTATCTTGCTCAATGTTCCACATTTTGAGTGTTATTGGACTTTTGAAAGCTCTAAGATTCCTCTAACCAACCTTTTGGTCTCATCTCAATTGGAGTTTCCATGCTCAATATATCTTCAAAACAAAAGTTGACTTTTGTTGACTTTGAAAATGACTCGTAATGTTTAGAGCTATACCTCTCAAATGAAGAATTTTGGACATTCTTGTGAGACATGAAGTTGTAGAGAATTGAATTTCTTCAAACAAGAGGTGGTGGAAAATTTCGAGAAAGTATGAGAAAGATCATCAAAGTTCATTGACTTTTCACCTAAACCCTAATTTGGAAAGTTTGACTTTGAGCAAATCTTGAGTTTTCTTGATGAATCATGATCAACCCTTGATCAAATGATGAATGTAACTTCAAAATGAGGATGTTGACCAAAAATTATGAAGTTTGATCGTATGTTGACCACGCTTGACTTTTTGCCCAATACAACCGATTTTCAACCATCCGAGCAATGTTCGAGGAAACTTGACTCTGAGGCTTGAAACTTGTCATGGAGAATCGTTGAAGCATATGAGGAGGCATGATGAACATAGGAGATGTTGAAGTCCATCCGAGTGAGAAATACCAAACCCTAGTTTGGGTTGATTGTCTAGGAGAGAGTTTGTCTGATCAACTCTTGAGGAATCCTTGAGTATGGATGTATGGAATGTCTTGAGAAGATGCAGGGAAAATTTTGGGGTATGACAGCTGCCCCTGTTCAATCTTCTTGTACGGGAAGGTTAGATTGACACGCTTTTCTTTCGTGACCTGGAGGTAGAAGATGATTGAACACTTGAGTACACCTGAAAATTTGCACTCGCTGGTGATGCGGGAATGGGCTTACAGATGCCATTTGGAGAAGTTGAAGACTTCGCTGGGGAATGAGTCATACGCTAGACTCGAGGTTGTTCATAGGAGAATTGACGGGGATGGGCTTAAGATGCCATCTGGAAAGATTAATGTTGGGGAGTGAGCCGTACGCTAGGCTCTGTGGACATTTCTAGAAGTGGAAGGAACATGGAGATGGGCTTAAGATGCCATCCGGAGGGAGTCGTACGCTAGACTTCGTGCTCATATTTGAATGAGGTTATTGGTTTGTATTGGTTTTTAACCAAATATGCAGCATTCTAAAGGTGGAGAAATTGTTGACAAATAGTCGGAGATGGGCTTAAGATGCCATCCAAGGCAACTGAGTCACGCACCGCATTGGTTGATAATAAGAGAGAGTCGGATCAGATGCACGATCTCCCGAGGGATAGTAGCCGGCAAAGATGTGGATATCTTCCCGTCAGTGCATCGGTGTTGATCCATTCTGTCATATCGGAGGATAACTTGTGATCGCTCGGATAGGTTTCCGTTCGCGGTATTAATCCGGATCCACCGCTGGAGAACAGCGGTGGTCGCTCGAGATAGTTTTCCTGCCGAGATTCGGGCTTAATCTCGACCACCGTCGGAGGACAACTAGGGCGGTCTTCGTATAGTCTTCCGCTGAGATTCGGGCTTAATCTTGGACCCGCTTATGTCGGAAGTGATTTTCACCTGCTTGGAGAAAACAAGAGAAACTTTGATAGAATATTGGTTAGTTTTATGCAAATTATGATGCATGATGATGTATATGAATGACATATGCATGAATTATGACTTTATGAATAATGTATGAATGATAGATGTTGTGGTATTTCAAAACATATCCATCTTGAAGATGCGGGTGTTTTGCTTGAGATTTCGACTGCTTGAGGATGGAGATCCGAGAAGAAAGATAGCTGATTCCTCCAAAGGCACTATCTCGACCAAGTGTCGGCCCGGATAACGTGAGGAAGGTAGAGACCGAGAAACCTGTTGGAGATCTCATATGCACTCCCGCCGGGAGAGTCCGAGGAAGTCCGCTAGATCTTGTATGTAGACCTTATTGGGAAAATTAGGAGGCGCCCACCGAGGATTTGAGTGTAGATCTCACAAGAGCGCTTTGATAGTCTGGAGACCGGTCGGGGCCTGCTGGAATCTTTGACAGGGAATAGAAGATGTAGATTTCTCCGTGCACTATCCGACCAAGTCTTAGGCCTAGATAATCGCTGAGAATTTCATGTATCCCACCGGGGAGAGCCGGGAGGTACTCACCGATTTAAGAGGGTAGGTTTCCTCCGCACTATCTAACCAAGTTCCGTGTCCGACACCGGCCGGAGAAAAAGGGAATTATTGGGAGATATTCTCATTGATGATAAATACTTTGGTGGGATGAAATGTTACGTCAAGACAAAGTAATCCGTTGTTGAGTGGAATCACCGCCCGATTAACGACACTACTGGGAAGGTTTGTTGTGAGTGACACTCTGGGGATCATTGCTCAGGGGAATGTTTTGGTGACTCGTTGTCATCTTAATTCTCGGAACCGTAGTAATTTTTTGTATGTCTACTTTTCGATGTTTGCGATTGGATTCTTATTGTTAGATGCACATAATCATTCAAAGCAAACGCTGGGACTTTATGCATAACAACAATGAAAATTGTAAAGAGAAAGAGACTTGTATTTATTTGAAATGCGGGCCAAGCAATGGTACACAAGAAAAGTAAAAGCTATGTGGAAGCAATCTCAAGTTCCAACTATGCTAGTACTCATATATTTCAACTATCTCATCTCCTGTCACAAGAGAAAGTGAGGAATTGATCTTCGCCATTTGAATCTTGAATGCCGATAGTAGTAGTCTGGAAGTAGATGATCCGAAGAGACATAGTCGACGCTTAAATCCTTAACTTTGCCTAGACCGCCTCTTCGGTTTTCACCACCGATACTTTTTGCCCAAGCCGCCCTTTCGTGTTTTCGACTTGCCGTGTACATGTTTTGTATATATCCTTAAATTTTGCCCGAACCCTTGGTCGCCAGATGCCCTTATTTTGCCTAGGTCACCGGCCTAGCGTAGTCTCTTTTATGCGTAGTATTTTTGACTATGTCCGCTCATGTGTGTGGAAGTCTTCACCATCCATGGTGCTAAGTATCATAGCTCTACCGAAAAATACCGCTTGACTACAAACGGTCCCTCATAGGTGGGAGTCCATTTGCCCTGGGATCACCTTGTGGAAGAATGATGCGCTGACTACTAGATCACCGACTTGGTAGACTCGGTGCTTGACCTTCTTGTTAAATGCCTCGATCATTCGCTTTTGATAGATCTCGTCCACGGCGTATGGACGCGAGTCGCTTCTCATCAATTAAGTTAACTGTCAAGGCGAGTCCGGGTCCAATCATTCGCTTACTCACGGCCCCGAGGACTCGTCGAGGGTATCTCGAACTCGATGGGTAAGACTGCCCATACCGTATACAAGAGAGAAAGGGTTGCCCCAGATGTCCGTATCAGAAAAGCGATACCATGAAGAGCAATGGTAACATCTCATGCCAATCCTTGTAAGTCACCGCTATCTTCAGATAATCTTTTGATGTTCTTGTGGCGGCTTCCATCGCGCCATTCATCTTAGGCCGATAGGAGAAGAAAGGCGATGCTTGATCTTGAACTACGCGAGTTTGGTGATCATCTTGTTGTTGAGATTAGAGCCATTATCTCGTGATAATCCTTTCTGGAGTGCCATATCGATGATAAGATTGTGTTTGATGAATCGAGCCACAACATTCTTGGTACATGCGCACGAGGTCGCTTCTACCCACTTGGTGAAATAATCAATTGCCACAAGGATGAAACGATGTCCATGGAAGCTGTGGGCTTGATTTCTCCGATCATGTCAATGCCCCACATTGCAAAAGGCCAAGGAGTCATATCTGGAGGTACTGGAGGTACGTGCACTTTGTCTCGCATAACCGCATTTGTGACAAGATCGAGCATACGGTGACAATCGCCTTCCAAGGTGGACCAATAGTAACTCGTTTCGTAATCTTCTTTGCCATCGTATGTCCACCGGAGTGGGTACCGAACGCGCCCGTAACTCTTCCATGATACGCTCCACTGCTTTTCCGGTCTACACAACAAGTAAGCACAAGTCGTGGTTGCGCTTGTATAAGATGACGCTCGAGGAAGAATTTGGATGCAAATCTTCTCATGAACTTCTTTATCATTGATGATGCCTCGCTGGATATTCTCGAGTCTCAAGATACCTCTTCACATCGTAGTACCAAGGTTTCTTTGTATCAAGTTCATAACAATATCGTTCGTCAAACCTCTCAATGACGATCCGGGAGCCTCGTTGTCCCATCCGACCTTGAACATAGACGACATAGTAGCCAATGCGCCGCCAACCGATTCTTCTCGTGGAATGTGATTGAAAGTGATCTCTTCAAGTAGGGATCAAACTCAACATGCTCTCGACACGGAATGAGATTCGATGCTTCGTCCCACTCACCCTTAACTGACCGATCACTAAAGTCGAGTCTCCATACACTTGCAAGAACTTGATTCTTAAGTCAGCAGCTTTGATACCCCCGATGCACGCTCAGATTCGCCATGTTGTTAGTGCAACTGAAACATAATCCGGTGAATGGCGATGTCCGCCTGTAGGGATGTAATGATGACGCCAATGCCATTGCTAAGTGCGCTTGAGGCTCCATCAAAGACCATAGTCCATCGGGATCCTTGTTCGTGTCCTTCTCGGGCCTCGGTTCTTCACAATCAGAATTAGCAAAACAACTTGCCTCGAAATTAACCGCATAGACCGATAGTCATCTACGGCTTGATGGGCCTAATGATCGGCTACTACACTTCCTTTGATCGCTTTTTGAGAAGTGTACCGATGTCATACTTGTCAAGATCATTTGCCATCTTGCTATTCTTCCCGAGAGAGTCTGGTTTCTCAAATATGTATTTTATCGGATCCATCTTGGAAATCAACAAAGTAGTGGATCAATATACCGCCTTAGTCATGTAGCAGCCCAAGCCAAAGCGCTGCAAGTTTTCTCGAGTTGTGAGTATCTTGTTTCACGCCCAGAAACTTTGCTAAGGTAGTATATGCATGCTCTTTCGACTGCACTCCGCCATGTTGCCCCAACACACACCCCATCGAGTTCTCTAACACCGTCAAGTACATGATGAGAGGTCTTCCTTCTGTGCGGGAGGCACTCCTGTTTGGGATCGGATACTTGATCTTTCAACAGATCCACCCATCTGCATGAACCAACTCTGCATCCAAAACTTCCTGTCCAATCTTTCCACCTACAAATCCCAGGAGTCTGACCACCAAAGGTGCATCGATTCAGGTTTTTCAACCTATCAAATAGTTTCAAATGATCCAGATGTCTTCCCTGTGATCGAGCTATCATGTCCGACCTCTATCCATCCGACGCCACCATGGCAGATAACCTCTCAATCATCTTGTAGCGATGTAACAAAAATCATGTCTTGCCATTTTGATTTGATTTCGAGAAAATCCAACCCATCAGTGGAATCAATGGACGCTTTGCAACCACAGAGGTGCGAGGGAACGTTCAAAGAAATCAGTCAACATCTCGACCTGATTTTCTCCATCGATACCACAAATCTTATTTTGTAGAAACCCTCTCTTTGTCACCAATATCACAACTTGTCGTGGTTGACACCCTTCATCTCTGCACTTCACAATCTTCCTCACTTTCATCTTCCTGGTAGATCGGATTGTCGTCATATTTAGCAATCATAGCTGTTATTAAGAAACAATAAGAAACACAGCCAAGATAAAGTAAAAGAAAACAAACAACAAATGAATGCAAAGTCCAACGATTTTATTGAATGAAAATATGCAAATGATGATAATAACCTCACAACGAGCCATGATGCCCGGCAAGGCACTAGGCTTTAGAGTTTATTGTTCAAAACATAGAAAATACGTAAAAGCAAACAAAACAAAAGCAATTACTCCCGGCTAAAGGAGATTGGTACGACGCCTCGCCTTCCAATTGCCGAGCCCTTTGTCTGGAGTTGGAAGATCCACTTGCGATGTCAAGTCGTGGTCGCCGCCTCTCATAGCATGGATTCCACCGGCCGATGCGTAGGAAGTTGGCGGGCACGTCACAAGCGTATCATCCTCGACCGATGGTGAAGCCTAAACCCTTGTCAAATTTGAAAGGAAGATCGGAGTCTGACCCAAACAAGTACTACCTCCTTGTTCAACAGCAGCTTGAGCATCTTTCGCTGAGGCCATCCTAGGCGGAGCTGGTGTAACTTCAGAGTGATAGGAGAGTCGATGTGCATGACTCAGTATTGTCTCAAAAGCTGACAGGAGTCTCAAGAATTCACCTTCCATCTCGAGATAACGGAATGATCAGATGATCTGACCATATATTCTTCTTCCCCACACACTGAACAACCTTCCCTTCACCGGTACTTCAACTTCGATGCAAGGTAGAGTAATGTTACCGCCCCATGTATCCAAGGGCGCCCAAGTAGGCAAGAGTAAGTCGGACGGATGTCCATGACAAAGAAAGTGGAGTCAAAAGTCCGAAACCAACTTTAATAGGAAGAGTGAGCTTCCAAGTACTGCTCGCTTAGAACCATCAAAAGCTCTCACAATAATGTCACCGGTCTCGTAACCAACCTTCGACATCGAGTCGATCAAAAGCGCTTCTAAGGATATTCAGCGTAACCTGGATCAACCAAAACACGGATAAAGTAACGCCTTGCATTCAATGTAGATGCAAGGCTTTGTTGTGTTTCTTCTCGTAGAGTCAAATCAAGATCGTAGCTTCAGGCCGTTGCAGCCGTGCTAGGAATACAAACTTCAAACCGGTCGGTAGTAGTGTCTTGCACGTGAGCATTCTTCAAACTTCACCAAGGCGCCAGACGAGCTCTGAGCACAAGAGCAAAGGAAGCATGGAGATCTTGGAAGGATTCTCGTCCCAACTGCTCCACCACATAGTCACTCTTCTTGATGATCTTCGAATCTCCTCCATTTCTTGTTTGAGGTGTCTTCAAGAACTTCCTTCGGTACTTCTCGGTCGAAAGGTGACGAGTCACCGGTTCTTTCCTCTAGCTGGGAATGGATTGAATAGCTGAACGCGAGCTGGAGTCGCAGTGTCTTTCGGAGGAGAGATATCTGGAGAGAAAACTCTTCCGGTTCTGGTCACCTTAATTGATCCGGTGATGTTGTCAATGTCAGGAATAGTAGCTTCAACTGCAAGATCTTCAATGGTCAAAGGGTCTTGCTTGACGCCATGATAGTAGACATCAGATCCATAATTCCAAGGAACAGCTTTGTCAGAGGAATATGGAATCGGTCTTGGAGAAGTGATAATGAGCGGTGCCACTCTAGGCACATGATCAGCAAAGGAAACCCTTATAGTGTTAACATCAAGATAGTCTTCGGAAATCGCCACCCCATCCCCGCTTAACGCCTTCAATAGGAATATTGTAGCTATGTGAACAAAGGTACTTCACCATGTAATCATACTTTCCACTTGGCTGTCCCAAGGTATCCCACATGATGGTGCCATTCACATCTTCGATTTTCACTTAGACATATCTTCACACAACTTCGCATGTGGTTTCGTAAATAGTATCTCGTAGTTGTCCATCATGCACTGAACTCGTCTTCTCAACCAAGCACAAACGTCAGGCGCAGATGGGCACCAACGACAATTCGCTGGGCATCCTGGATTGACACCGGCTAGCAACAAATTCTTCTTAACAGTCATCAGAGGAATGGTTAAGTCATCTATATTGAAAACATAAGTATCTTCTCCAACAACATTGGAACTCTTGTCATGGTTAGGCATAGGTGGGTTGATCACATTCGGAGTCTCAACAGGAGGGACAAACTCAATATGCTTAGCTTCAATCATATCTTGAATCTTGTTCTTCAGAGCCCAACAATCATCAGTACTATGTCCCGGGCTATTGGAATGGTAAGCACACTTAGCATTAGGATTGTATCTCGGAGAGGAAGTGTTGACATTCTGAGGAGGATCCTCAAGGTAATCGCCCGCTTCAAATGTGTTGCAAGGCTCAGACAAAGGCGTCGATTCGTGAACCGCCTTCACGGACGCTCGCTACGCTGTCTCACCGAGGTTAGGCCGATGCAAGATTGAGACCACAACTCGCTTCTACGATCGAGCACGGTCGGTCTTGGCTCGCTTTTCCGATCATACACAAGATTAGCTTCTTTTCTTACCACCAAAAGATCCCTTCAAAGATTTGATGATGACTCTACTTGAATCTTCCCACTCTTGATACCAATTTCAAACAATATCATAACATCGTTGAATCCGGCTGAAAAATTTCCAATCGATGATTGAAGAACGGGCCTCGTGTTCCCATGAACATGTCAACCAACTCCCTATCGACAAGGGTGGTGAACCGCTAGATCTCCATCGAGCATACCTTGAACTTCTCATCACGACCCATAGACATGCTTTGTAGTTGCATGCGGGTGTCAATTCAAAGATCAGACTCATATTGTTTGTAGAAAGCATCACCAAATCACCCAAGTACGGATACGGCCATTCTCTAGCCGATAATACCACTCCAACCGAGTTCCTGACAAACTCTCTTGAAAATAATGCATCCACAACTTTCTCATCACGGGATTGATCTTCCGAACATAGGACTTCAAATGCAGTTTAGCAAGGCACACGCCATCATACTTAGCAAAAGTTGGAACCTTGAACTGGGAGGAATCACAACACTGTGAACAAGACTCGATCATCAAAATTCACCGACATCTTCAGGTTTTCCACAGCATTCAGACGGTCTTCAAGTTGTCTGTACCTGTCATCTTCATCAGAGTATTGGCCATCATCATAATTCTTCTTAGGCTCAGGCTGACTGCCTTCACCATCACCCTTGTAAGTTCCCTCATTCTTGACACTTCCTTCAGAGAGCTCTATCCGACTGACCCTCTTAGGACCGCCCAGGCCCGCCCATGTCGAGAGACCAACAACCTTCTTCTTTTTGTTGATGAGCTTCTTCAGATCTTCTTGGCCTTGGACCAAGCTAGTGAACATCTGCTGAAACTGAGCATTCTGAGCCTGAAGATCTTTGACGGATTGTTCAAGAGCCATTTCTGCTAAAATAAATAGTGAGAGAATGAGAAAACCAATCTTCAATGTACCTGTGATGCAATGTTATGCTATGATATGCGATGTTTATGCGAATGCAATGCAATGTTTTCAAGGACCTTAGAGATTTAAATTTGTTAAACAAGCAATGAACAAACATTTATTAGTACTTCTTTTATTATTCTTTTTCTTTTTAAGTACAAGAGATAGTTCAAAATACTAAAAGAAAAACAGATAAATCAAAAGCTCTAAGTCTCCCACTGCGCTCCTCTGTATGGCGCGTTGATGTTTCGCCTCGTGAAGTAGCTTTGTCAACTCTAGTACCTTCTTCTCGCTGCATAGCATCGAGTTTCAAAGGTATCCCTCTTATTTTAGTTGAATCCAGATCTCTTCAAGTCTTCAAAATCAAGAGGCGTGATGGAGGATAGTATAGGATACGCCACCTATAGCAACAGTTCCATAATTACGTAAAACAGCGTGAATGGCATCATGAGGTTTTGAGCTCGAGCTTGCACCCATTTGAGGTAAGGTTCCCAAGGAATGGAGTTCGTGCCCCAATGTCTTGGTATCTTCTTTACCATGCCCCAAGCGTATGAACCTTCGCTTGCACTCGAGATCGTGGTTGTAATCGAACACAATATCTTGGAGAAGCATCTCATGAGGACCATCTCTTCGAGCAAGGGTTGTAAGTAATACCTCCCCTTATACCAAGCAGTGGTACATTAGGGAATTCTCCACAACGCTCGATGAATGTGAAGTCTTTTTGAGAGAAAAGGTTCCAACGGATATCTGAATGAGAGAGTGACATTAATCTTTGAGACCATCTCAACCTTTGTTCGTTCTTCAAAACTGATGGAGGAAGGTGCGAAATAAACCACCTGGAAAGTAACGGTACACAACACATAAGAGTTCCTTGTCTTTTAGTAGTACGAGTGTGGAGAGAATGTAGGATATCCCCAAGTAAAGTAGGCACAGGATTACGGGTAAGAAACAACTTGATGGCGTTGATATCTATGAATTGATCTGAGTTAGGGAATAGAACCAAACCATAGATTAGCAAAGCCACAATGTCTTCGAATGCATGGAAACTCATAGCTTTGAGGAATTCTCGGGCTTTCTTAATCGGAAACTTAGCAAGTAAACCCTTAACTCCGCTTCTGGTTTCCCAATTGGCTTCAATGTCTGAGCGCTTAAGATGTAAGGCTGATGCGATGTCTTCATACTTAGGAGCTTTTTCTAAACCGGTGAATGGCATTTGGTCAAGAATAGGTACCCCAAGTAGCTTAGAGAACTCTTCCAAGGTAGGAACCAACTGATAATCTGGGAATGTAAAGCAATGGTGCTTCGGATCAAAGAACTGAAATAGGACATGCATCATATCTTCTTCAAAACCGGAGATAACCAAATCAAGTAGATAACCATGTCTCTTGATGAACTGGGCATGATCGGGAATTTCTGAAACCAATTCTTTGAGTTGAGAAGGGATACCCATGAAGTTGATTCGGATAGTCTTTCTAGAAGCCATAATACCCTACAAAACAGAGCAAAGATAAATCCCTAGTTCCTTGAAATAGTTAGAAATGATATGTAATGCGGATGATGTCATGATGTCATGTTTGGCACACACAAGCAATTCACACAATGAGCCTAGGTTTAGGGCTTGCAAGAGGTATAGGTGATTACCCCACCAAAATTTTGAGTTGGTTCATCCTGTTCTATAATAGTAACCAGGTTCTAGGAATCTCATATCATTGATCTTTCTCGAGCTTATTTCAACACGACGCCAAGTGGTCGATCGAAAATATCCCAAAAGTCTCGATCTCAATGAGCGTAGCATCGAGTATCAACCAACCTCGTCTCACACCAAAGCCGGCCATCTCGCTACCATCTAATGGCTAAGATGGGTCAATTAAGGTTCTAAAAGTTTAGTTAGCGTTTGATGACACCACGCAGAAGCCAAATACTATCCTCAACTTGGGAATGAAGAGTATCGGGACAACCAAACTGTCACGCTAACGTAGCCATCATGTTGACCGTTTTGATATACGTCTAACGGTCGCGACGATTTATTGCTACTTACCTAAAAGGAAACCCGGATCCGGGTGTAGGATCCCCCAACAATATAATACCCAAGCAACCCTTTAAAGTAAAGCAAGCAATTCAAACAGAAAGCGGTAAAAGTTATCTAGAAATCCTTAAGGTATTCTCTCTTTTAGGGTGTCTCCCCGGCAGAGTCGCCAGTTCTGTAATACGGTGAACTGACTTTGTAGGATTTTTGTATCCAAATGTGCGGATAGCAAGAGTCGCCACCGACTTTTATTTTTATCCAATTAAGGGAAGGTAAAAGTACAGAAAAAGACCTTCGTTAGATTCTGAGTACGGGAGAAGGTTATGAAAAGGGAAGGTATTAGCACCCCTTTCCATTCGTAGTTATCTACGGGCTCTTAGTTGCTCTAGATCACTTTAAAATTGTGCTTTCTGTGTGTTTGAAAAATGTTTTGAAAAGGAATTTCGCTTTGACTTTGTAATGATTCATGTAGGAATGTATACAAAGTGTTTGGAAATGTTTCGCTTGAAAAGAGTTTGAACTTTGACAAAAGTGTGAGGTGTGAAAAGTATTTTGGTAGAGCAAGCAACTAAAAGTCTTATTACCTACTCGTAATTGGTCGCTTTCAGATTATTTTACTTTTCCTTTAGAATAGTGTTATCCATACCATTAGTTGGTAGGTAACCCATCGCTGGATGTAAGCGACATTCGGGGACATCGGATGGTCATGAAGGCAACTTGTAGGAAGTATCCTAGCACATTCAAGGGACTATCATCATTTTTCGAGGCGACAATCGAGGGTCAAGATCATGTATTCGGAGGCGACGTCGTGGGTCTTATGATCTTTGCATCAAGGGACTATGATGATTTGTTTGAAGGCAACGGTGCTAGAATACCCTACGCTCGAGGACATGACCATTTGAATTGTAAGGCAACGAGAGAATTACCCTAAGGGTGCACGTGAGAAGTGTGTTGATTTATATTTTATCTTGGCATTATGAGTGAGCTATGTTCAATTTTATCTTGCCATACATGCCTAATTACTAGCAATTTATAGGGTGCGGAAAGTAAAATGCGAATGTAAAAGTGCGGAAAGGTAAATGTCCCACGCTATTACATGGCTTGGGGCAGATACATAATTTAAACTTGCGGAAAATTAAACCCTAATTTAAACTATTACATCCCATAGACAGTTACATTATTGGAAAAATGAAAACAGTAAAGAAAACGTCTGAATCGGAATAACCTGTGAAAGAACGAGAAATTGGGAAAATACGAGATGAATCGAATAAGAGAAAAAATGTTAGAAAAATGCAAACTTTTATATGAGAAAAATATGACATGCTGGAAATAATATAAATATGCTAAAATAATTTTTTGGGATTTTTTGAATGCAATTTAATAATTTAAAATGAATTAGAAGCAATTAAAATGCAAAATTATGAATAAAAATAAATATGCATGCAAAATTATGTTTTTTAATTTTAAAAATTAAATAAAGGTTTTATGAAAATAATGTAAAAGGAAAAATAATTTTTGGCAATTTTTTAAGGCAGAAATAAAATTGTGAAATTAATTAAAATAGCATAAAAATATTAGAATATGAAAAAATATGAAAATATGCAAGTTTTGAAAAAGGAAATGCAAAACCGGTGCCCATAGGGATCGAACTCGTGACATGGGAGAGGATCCGTGAACAGTGAGCGCCTAACCACTAGGCCACGCTTGCATCCGATGTTTGAAAACGTGAGTGGAAGAAAACACGCCGCCTTCCTTGCTTCGCTCGCGCTGCCTCCTACCTTTGAATTTTCAAAAGCATACGGCTTTCCTTCGACGCTAAAGGTCCCGCAAAATCAAAAGCAAGCACACGTAATATAAATAAATTCTAAAGGCATGGCTCGATTCCTGGGATCATTCCGAATGCATTGGTATAGGTCTCATAGTCCAATTTTTCCTATTTCGTGAAACCCTAAATCGATCTCAGAAACCCTAGCAATGGTGATATGCGTTCCTGGCCATGGAAATTCGATTAAAGCACCCAGAAAGCTTGCAAACACATCACTAATCACAAAAACAAACACAAATCATGTTAATAATGCATGAATCAAAGAGTACGATTTTTGAAATTTCAAGAACAAACCAAATTCGGTTTTCACGATTCTGGATGGTTTGGATCAAAGTGAAGGTCTGGATCGATTCTGGAGATGTCAAGGAATGTGTTGGACACCTCAAAATTGATTGAAATCGACCGAACTAGGCTGCCACTTGCTTGTGTACCACGTTTTTTTCGCTTTGGAATAGGGTTCTTGAGCCAATTTTTCTCTCTTTTCTTGATAGGTATGCATCATATATTTATACTGGATGGATTTGGAATGATTTTTGGTAAGAATCAATCAACATTCAAAGCAAATCAAATTTGATTTTTGTATAAAATCAAATTTTCAAAACTTGATTAATTTTCAATCCAATCTTGCCATATTGATCAAATTTCAAATTTGCTGGCCTTTGTGATTTGCTTGGGTCTCAAGGAAAGAATAAAATCAATTTTGTAATTAATTTTGATTTTATACTTTATTTTTAAATTTAATTTGTATTTAAATGAATAAATTCCAAATTAAATAGAAAATAAAATAAAAATTCATGGCATTGGGCTTGGACATTCCTAATTGTATGAGGAATAAGCTTGATGAAGAAAAGCAAGCCCATTTGCAAAAAATTGATTTTTAGAAGTATCTCTCTTTGTGCATTCCTTCAAAATTGCTCAACTTGTGAATGGTGTATCTTGCTCAATGTTCCACATTTTTGAGTGTTCTTGGACTTTTTGGAAAGCTCTAAGATTCCTCTAACCAAAATTTTTGGTCTCATCTCAATTGAGTTTCCATGCTCAATATATCTTCAAAACAAAAAGTTGACTTTTTGTTGACTTTGAAAATGACCTGTAATGTTTAGAGCTATACCTCTCAAATGAAGAATTTTTTGGACATTCTTGTGAGACATGAAGTTGTAGAGAATTGAATTTCCTTCAAAACAAGAGGTGGTGGAAAATTTCTCGAGAAAGTATGAGAAAGTTATGATCACAAAGTTCACTTGACTTTTCACCTGAAACCCTAATTTGGAAAGTTTGACTTTTGAGCAAATCTTGAGTTTTCTTGATGAATCATGATCAACCCTTGATCAAATGATGAATGTAACTTCAAAATGAGGATGTTGACCAAAAATTATGAAGTTTGATCAGATGTTGACCACAATTGACTTTTGTCCAATACAACCGATTTCCAAACCATCCGAGCAATTGTTTGAGCGCCTTGACTTGTTAGGCTTGAAACTTGACATGGAGAATCTTGAAGTATATGAGGAGGCATGATATCCATTGAGATGTTGGAAGTCCATCCGAGTCGAAATACCAAACCCTATTTTGGGTTGATTGTCTAGGAGAGAGTTTGTCTGATCAACTCTTGAGGAATCCTTGGGTATGGATGTATGGAATGTCTTGAGAAGATGGAGGGCAAATTTTGGGGTATGACAGGGCTCCCCGACCTGGCCAAGAAGTAGCTCGAAGCCTGCCTAAGGTACAATGCAGATCTGTTTTCCTGGAGCGCCGCGGAGATGTCCGGACTTGACCCCGAGGCCGCCTGTCACGAACTAGTTGTTGATCCGGCCGCTAAGGCCATAGTACAACGTAGGCGTAGGCAGTCTCCCGAAAAAGCGGAGGCTACTGGAAAAGTTGTAAAAGACCTCCTAGAGGCGAATTTTATTTCTTAGGCCAAGTACTCAACTTGGTTCTCCAATATTGTACTTGTTAAAAAATCTAATGGAAAGTGGTGAATGTGCGTTGGTTATACTGATCTTAACCGGGCATGTCCCAAAGATGTTTTTCCTTTACTTAATATTGATATGCTGGTCGACAACTCGGCCGACTATAAACTGTTATCACTTATGGATGCATATTCAGGTTACAATTAGATACCCATGGCGATGAGCGACAAGCGATGCACAACTTGCATGACGGCCTCAAGCAACTATTACTACAACGTAATGCCCTTCGGACTGAAGAACGCGGGAGCCACTTACCAACGGATGATGAACAAAGTCTTTCGCGGTGAGATCGATGACACGCTCGAGGTCTATATGGACGACATGATCATTAATCTCACATCGAGACCGATCACTCCACGCATCTGAAGAGGGTGTTCGACTAGGCCCGACGGTGTCGGATGCGGTTCAACCCGGAGAAATGCACCTTTGGCATCAAAGCGGGAAAATTCCTGGGGTTCTACCTGACCGAGCGGGGAATCGAAGCAAAACCCGACAAATGTTGGGCGTTTTCCGAACTGCCCACGCCCAGCTCCAAAAAAACCATTCAAATCTTGAACGGCATGCCGACATCCCTCTCCTGTTTCGTCGCTAAATCCGCCTAGCACGCACTTTTGTTTTTCAAACTTTTACGGAAAGGCCGGACCTTTGATCCCGGCCTTTGAGTGGAGTGAGGAGTGCAAACACGCCCTTCTCCACCTCAAAAGGGCACTCTCTCAGCCACCAATGTTGTCACGACCACAAAAGGGGGAAACGCTGTTCTTGTACTTAGCAGTCTCGAATGAAGCCATGAACGTAATCTTTATCCGCAAAACAAAAGAGGGACAAAAGCCCATCTACTTCACGAGCAAGGCTTTGCAAGGACCCGAGACAAGATATCAGCAGATTGAAAAAGTCGCATTGGCCATCGTCACCACGGCGATGAGGCTCTAGTACTACTTTCTTGCCCATACTATTATTGTAAGAACCGAGCAGCCTATAAAGCAACTCTTAGCCTGATCGGACATGGTCGGGCGAATTCTCAGATGGTACATTGAGCTCTCATAATTCGACATCCATTATGAAGGTCGGCGTGAAAGCAACGGTCGATTTCGTCACGAAATGATCACCACAAACTATCTCCAAGTGGAGACAGGAGGTGGACTATTTTCGTCAATGGGGCATCAAGCTCGACAGGAAGTGGGGTGGGAATCCTCATCTAAAATGAAGAAGGGGTCCTCATTGAGCATTCCCTCACCCTCACATTCCCGACATCGAATAACCAAGCCGAATACGAAGCGTTACTCGCCGGATTACATCTGGCCGAGGATCTGGGCACACGAGAGATCCAAGTTTTAATGGACTCCCATCTTGTTGCATCACAAGTCCTCGGAGAGTACTAGAATAAAAAAGATAACCTCATCGAGTACCTCAACCTTGTAAAGGAAAAAATAAGAAATTTCGACCGGGCAGAAATTAAGCACGTCCCCCGAGAGCAGAGTACCCGAGCCGATATCTTGTCAAAACTTGCAAGCACCAAAAAGAAGGGTGGAAATAAATCTGTAATCCAAGAGTCCCTCTCTAGGACGAGCATGAAGAGGTCCCCTCCAATGCTCGACATACACGCCATCGGGGACACAGACTGTTTGATGACCCCAGTATTCAACTACATAATCAAGGGAGAATTTCCTGTGGATAAGAAGGAATTCGCCGCTACCAAACATTGGGCATGCTCCTACGTCGCCCTCGAATAACGCTTGTACCAACGGGGATTCTCCATCCCCCTTCTAAAGTGCATTGAGGATTCCAAAGTATCTTGTGTGTTGCACGAGATACACGAGGGCATCAACACCTGACACTTGGGTGAATGGTCTCTCGCCCGAAAGAAATTACGGGAAGGGTACTATTGGCCCACTATGTAACAAGACACAAAGGAGCACGTTAGGAAGTGCGACGAGTGCCAGCGTCACATGGACATGTATGTCGCTCCATCCCACGAACTCACCACGCTCACCTCTCCGTGGCCTTCAATGGGGAATGAACATTCTCGGCCATTCACACAAGGCTCCTACCAAAATAATACCCGGCCGACTACTTCACAAAGTGGATATAGGTCAAAGCCCTCGCCAAGATCACCTCCTTTAACATCCTCCGCTTTCTACAATGAAACATTCTCGCCCGCCGATCCCGTAGCACTGTGAATCGACAACGGACACGCTAACCCACTGCACTTCCGTAGTTTCGTCGCATGATTGGGCACAAATTAACACTCTGGCCGCAGTAACAAACTTTCAAGAACCAAAAAGTAGTTACAGCAGCCACCGTTTTTCTCCGTTTAAATCACCACCCTCTTTTCTCTCTCTTACACCATCCTCCAACACCTTCACTACACTACCCTCACTGCCATAACCATTTTTCGCAATCCATAACCTTTTCTCATCACCATAGCTCTCTCTCATCAAGAGCTACAAACGAGGGATCAAGACAAATGATTCTTTGAGATCTACATTTCATCTCCATCCTTGTATCAAGAAGGGTCTTCTATTAGTATCATCACGCATTTGAAGCCATTGGATTATCTAGAGCATCACCATCTTCGTCTTTAAGAGATGGAGTTTAATCTCGAATCTTCAGCAAGATCTGAAGTGGTCCAACAAGCTTTCGTTACTCTCAAGGTCTCCAACAGCAACTGCAGAGCTTTCTAGTAACTATGTGAGATCAAGAACGCAACGGACGGTCTCCGTTCGGTGTTGCGAAGTACGTGATTCGTATGCGATTTCATGAGATTTCTTTGTCTGTGATTGATTTGAAAATGCATTTTTTCGTCATAATTGATATAGTTTCAACGAAAACGGACACCGAATTTGGAATCTACGCGAAAAATTGAGGGGGATAGGTCCCTCCTCCTCCGTTAACGTACCGACGTGGTTAGTGTCGGTGATGGCCGGAAATTGTTACGTGGTGGTTTTCCGATACTGTGCACGTTATGCTTGCATGCATTTGGGGAAGACGGACACGTGTCAACGTTGCATTGGCTTCAGGTTTTATTTTATTTGTTTATTATTTTTTTTATATTAATGAACTTTGACCAATTGATGATAACGTTACATGCACATAAAAAATAAAATGTGACATATGATAAAAATATGAATAATAAAAAATGGTTTTTTTTGTGACAATTGGACTTAGCATGGAATTCGAACTGGGCCTAATAAAAGTTCAAAACACTCGCTAAGCCCATTTCGAGATTATAACTAGAACTAGTTCATTAGATAATTTCGAGTTACACCCCTAATTCATATGCTTATAACATTCGTAATTTCAAAATTGCTCTCGATTTCGATTATTTCGACACATAAAAAATACATAAAAATTAGTTTCTGACATTTTAGGATCTTAGAATATTTTTGATATTTTTTGTGAATTTTTTGCAATTAATTTCTTTTAATGTTTAATCCATTTTTGATAATATGTTTAGGAGCAATTTCCATGATACCTTACTCGCTTCGATGTGGTTTCCTATCGTTTCTCGACAATAAAATTCAGAATAAAAATGTTCCTGACTTTAGAGGTTCTTAGGAATTTTTCTATCCTTTTTTAGGAATTTTTGTAGTTGTATTTCGATTCTTTTTTAATTGTTTTCGATAACATGATTAAAGACGATTTTTCCTATAATGCTTCGCATATAGATTCGAATTTTGATCGTTTCTCAATAGTAAAATTTCCTAAAATTGACATGTCGGTTCTATTATGTATTAGGAGTCTTTAGGTATTTTTCTAGAAATTTTTTAGATCTTTTTTAGGTTTTTATTTGATTTTCCTTTTGTATGATACGAACATAGGTAGTTGTTGGCTAGTTCACCTAGTTAGGAGTCGATTTCTTTGCATATAATGTCTAACACTTGTTCTAACATTCAAATAACTTTTAATTTACGTTTTGACATATTTATGTGGCTGTTATCTTGACTTAGAATCCATAATCGAGCCGTATGATTAGAGTAACATGTTAAGTAACCTTTAGAGCGATAATTAATCGTTTTAACTTCGTTTTGCGCATAAATATATGTTAACAACGATTTTTCTTGTGCATTTAATTTGATATCATTTAGTATGAATTAGCTACTGACTTGTAGAGTTTTACATCTATTTTAATTCAATAATTGCTTAATTCTAAAGTTTCGATTAACTTGTAATGTTTAAAAGCATGTTTCTCCTATGTCACTTGAATTGTTTAATCTTAGGAGTATAATAGCACGTGTTTCTTCAGAATTTTAGGATGTTTTTCTACCATTTAATTGTAGTTAAATGTAAACCTTACCTTAGGATTGTAAATTGAACTTCAAAGCTAACCTTTAATTGTTCGATTCTTAGGAACTAGTTTAATGTTTACATAGTTCTTATAGGTTCCTCTTGCATGTTTAAGTTTGTAATCACCTCCCTTACCTTTAGTGGAACTTGAGTAAACTTTAGAATGCATGTTTGCTGCCCCTAATTAGAAATTAGATTTAGGGTATTTCCTAATTGTTGATTTATTGATGCTTATGCTTGCTTCAACACTTGTTAATCATGGACTATGAGCTTTGTCAATTTAGATATGGATTGGTATATTCCATATTCGCATTATCCGTATCTTGTATGAATTGTATTTCATGTAGGTATTGTTTGGAACATGGATTTGTATATCCGATGTTGCATGGTGAACTATTTTCTGCTCGAATTGTATTTCTTGCAGGTGGTTCGAATTGTGATATGGACTTGTATGTGCCATATTACTTTGATACATGTATCTGTGTGAATTGTACTTCATGCAGGTATTGTTTGTAACACGGATTTGTATATCCGATGTTATATCCTGAACTAGTTTCTGCTCGAATTGTATTTCTTGCAGGTGGTTCTGATTGTAGTATGGACTTGTATGCGCCATATTACTTTGACACCTCTTTGTGTGAATTGTATTTCATGCAGGTGTTTGTTGTGATGCGGATTGGTATATCTGACATTACCTTTTTCCTTCTCTTGAATTGTATTTTTGCAGTAGATTTAGTTTGTCATGTGGACTTGTATGCTTCATATCCTCTTGCAACTTTACTCGAAGTTTTCCAGAGTATTTTTAGCTTGCAGTGCTCTTCGGATTAAATACACATAACCCACCAAAACATATGAGCCGAACTACGACGCTCTGACTTTCCCATTGCACGAGGGAATACGTAGGCATCTTGTCACGGGCTCGATCGAGCAAACTTTGTAAATACTTACTTTTCCCCGTGTTTTATTTATTTTCCTTTCTTTCACATGCAATCTCTTTAGCATACAGATATCGCAATTACAACAAATAGACATAAACACACCCATTAGATAGAAAGTAGAAGTGGATACCGAGAGTACTACGGGTGGGTGCTAATACCTTCCTTCGTAATAGATTCCCTTACCCTATCTCTGTCGCAAGACCATGTCTTATCCATTTTAGGTTTTTATGATGTGTTTACCTTTCTCCTTTGCAGACAAAAACGCTCGATGGCGACTTCATTGATATTGTTATCGGATGATGTTCAGCGGTTGTTTCACACACCATCAGTTTGTGCATTTTGCCCCACCAATCATTTTTAAGCCAAGATTAAGCTTTGTTATTGTGACTAATTGAAGCAACTCGTTTTTTTTTTTTTCAAAAATCATTTAAATGAATTTTCAAAAAAAACAACAATGAAATCGCCACCTAATTTTATTTGTTCTAAAAGAAGAACGGGAAAATATAGATAAAACCCACGAAAAAAATGGATAAGACGGTCTACGAAATTAAAAGATATAGGTTCGGAGTTGGTTATGCAAGGAAGGTATTAGCACTTTACATCCATCGTACTGATGGTACCCATTTAGTTCAAAGTGTGGTTGTGTGTTAGTGTGAAAATTTTACGATCTTCTAAGTTTTGAAAGAGAAAGAAAGGAGAAATGTTTTTATTATTTTTGAGTTTGACACTTTCAAACCGCGGCCTCACGTTCTCAATGGGAAAGTCAAACTCCGTAGTTCTTCTAGAAAATAATTGTTTGTTGATTGATTTTAAATGAAAAGACAAGTCGTCATTTTTAAAGGAGAAGACTCGCCTAACGTCCACAAGGTGTGATAAAGAATAAAGGACTACGCACCAACACGAGGGAGGGTTTGAGAACACCTCTAATACTCAAGTGAGAAGTCGAAACCTTGGGAATAGAGGAAAGAACATTTCAATTATAAATGAATCATGTCTAATCTTGAAAATGGTTTGAAAGTAAATGGTGCTTGGAGCGCACAAAAGATATTGAATGTGTTGGAATTGATTTTAAATTGTGGATGACAAGTACCAAAACGTTGGGCTATCCTCTAACGATTCAATACTAGATTGGTGATTGAGGTCAACCGATCTTCTCTCATCCAAAATCTTTATTATGAAAAGAGTGAGGTGAAACAAAGTTCACTTTTATTATGTATGGAATAAAGTATTTAAGTCATGGGTTACCTCTAATGGCCCAAATACTTTACATTTTAATTAAATCGTCGGGATATCCTCTAACAATTTAATTAAATACCATGTTTTTTTTGTTTTAGAACATGGATTTGAAGTTTCTCAATTTATTGGGTTATCCTCTAATCAATTAGAAACTTCGATTTGTTTTAATCGTTGGGCTAACCTCTAACCATTAAAACAAATCTTATCCAAATGTTCTTTTTTTGTAGAAAAATTGATTTTTGAAAATAACTCGACGTTGGATCGAGGTTTGAGAAGAAGACTCGACGTTGGGTCGAGTTTTATTGAAAGTGTTTTAAACGCTTGGTGAATGGAGAAAGAATAGGATCGAGATAATTGTAAATAACAAATAAAATCGACAAAGCCCATACAAGGTGGCCAACCTAAGTATATAACAATTAAATTACATGTGTACTAGCAAAGTGGGCTAGTCTACTAAGACGACTAATTTGAACAATTAATCGAAATAGGCTCACCGTAAGAAGGCCAGGATCAAGCGTATATGTGCATGTGTGGTCATCGCGACGCTTCGTAGCTTTGTCGACTTACGGGTTTAAAAATGATTTACAAATATTAGTTTTAAAAAGAATTTTTTAGTTTTGTGTAAGTGACAGTTAAATTAAAATAAAATAAATGTGCACTAGATAATTATTACAAGAATTGTTTTTTGGGAGAGGGGTACATGAATTATAAATGGGGATTAAACAAAGAAATAAAATGAAAAGCGTAAATTATTTACAATGCATAAGGGATTGGGATACATTTTTTCCTAATAGGATAAATTGAAATTAAAGAGGAAACGTAAATTTAAAATGTAAATTAAATACGGTAAAACTTAAATATCGATGATTGTATCATTTGTATTTTAAAAGATTAATTAGAATAAACTATAGAAATTAATTCTAAGAAATTGACATACTAAGAAAGTTAGTATAATATAATTCAATCTATTTACGAAATGAATAGATAAAGTATAATAATAAAAGTATGTATATAATATATTTACAATACTAAGCATAAGAAATAAAAATAATATGTATAAATATATTTACAGTATAAAATATAAAATAAAATAAAATGCAAGTATATTGTATGTACATTATTAAATATTAAATAAAAATACTAATATGAATATTAAAATGCTAATGATAAAAGTTTAGGTATGCTAAAAGAAATTGAATATTCCGATCAATCCTCGGATGTCTACACAAATAACAAACATATTAGTAGCATGAGTGATATAAAAATTAAAATGAAAGGCATTACGACAAAACGAACATGGTTAGTAATCGTAAGATGATAAAATCACGAAGAAAATTGTATAAACTATATACATGAGTGAAGGAATTTTCCAATAAGAAAAAAAGAAAATAGTTAGTATTCAATGCTCTCGTAAAAAAAATCAACATTGTATCACCGTGTTAAACACATTAGAATTTAAGTGAACACAACGGTAAACGTGTTTTTTTTCCTCGCAAATGCAACAAAGAAACAACAATTCATATTGCAACATAAAAATCGGATTCAAAGCAAACTCTAAATCCCAAAATCAATATCCCGGGCAGCAACTCTACGTGCATCATTATACATTTCAAACCCCAACAATTAGAGCCAGACAAAGTTATTGTCAACAATTATCTATCCATAATATTAATTAATGACCATTAGTAACATTATCATCACTCAAAAAGACTCCTCACAAAAGTCGTTACTAACCCGATCACAAATTGAACGAAAATCTCATGACAGACTTAACTTCTAATTACAATCAAAACAAAGTAAACCATTGCTTTCACATTTCATTTAAAACCTAATGTGGAATAATGAAACCGATTTCAAGTACAAATGAGAAATTGAATTGAAAAGTGATAGGATAAATTTAGTTTCTATTTTTCTTATGACGTAAAAAGAAAACTCATGGAAACAAAGATAACTAGTTTTCATTTTGTTATTTAGAAATTTGTCACGTGTTCTTTTCACAATATCACATGACATGGTTTTTAGCATATTAATCAATATTTTCCATCAAAACTTATTATGGATAAAACAACTTTCACTGTCTTGAAATAAAACAACCTCCCAATTCAATATCACTTTGTAGTAACACTGTAATCATAATCATTTTCAATTAAATTGAATCAAGATCATGATGTTATCATCATAGTTCAATACAAATTTTATTCACACAGCATCACAAAATAATCACACAAATTCAGAAATTAAATAAAAGTGAAGGTATTGAAGTTTACCGAACTATATCGAAACCGAAGCTGCTGCGGAATATCGTTGTTGTTCGCCGTGAGCTTGCTGTTGTTGTTGAAGTTGATGAGCAGCAGGCGGACGGAGTAACAGGGAGAAAGGCGGATACAGAGGATACGACCGTGAGGTTTGTGGCTGGAGGTTGGAGAAACAGGGTGCGGTGGAAGGAAAGCGGGTTTCACCGAGGAAAAGAAGATGAGTTTCTTTTTTTTGGTCAGCCACCCTGTTTCCCTTTTTCAATTTGGACCCATGTGTTTTTATCCGTTGCCCCCTTTGGCCTCTCACTGTTTGTTCAATTTTCGCCCCTGCTTTCGACGGCTCCTCCCTTGTCTCTATTATAACATACATATATATACTACAACATTAGGTTTAGGTAAATTTTTAAAATACCAAAAATACCCTTTTTCATGAAATGGGCCACATAAATGGGTTGGATAAAAATTAATAAGCCCAAAATATTTTGTTTGATTTTTTTTGAGATAAAATTTACACTTAAAATTGTTAAAATGGTAAAAGTTCGACAATAAATTATCCAAAAATAAAATGAGTAAATTAAAATAAATTACGAGTCTTGTAAATTAAAGAAAATTATCTAAATGGTTAAAATTAAAATAAAATGATAATAAAAATACCCGATTTTAAAATACTTACAAATACGAGTCTTCAAACCGATCGAAAAATTAGGAGAACACATTTTCATGATCTACGCGACACGTAGATTCATAAAGCAGGAGTAAAAATGAAAACTTGAAATAGTTTCTCCTCTAATTTTCGCACAAGATCGAATTGCTTTTAACAATTGCTTATAAAATCGAAATATCGATATCATCGACATATAAATAATTTAAAAATCAATGCAATAACAGAGAGAGGTAAAATGCATGAAGTAACATAATGTATTTTACAACTAAAAACGATGCAAACATCAATTTAAACTGACTTTTGGTCAATTCAAATACGACGATATGATGCATATGCAGTGAGTGAATGACTGTTTTTTATAATTTTAAATATAATGCAAGTAGAAAATAGTGGTAAAATTTGGGTGCAATACCCCTATTTAAATATCTTCAACCGATGATATGAAGATGATTAAGCTTCATATTATCGCAGTGGGAGATAGTTAAATATCAAAAACCAAAATTTTGCCCTGAGATGCAATGGGCATGATGAATGACATATGAAGAGAATGCGATGAATGCAATATTTTTTGATATATTTTTTTAGAATGATGTATGATACGAGCGACGCATGGGGAAAAATTAAAGATATTTAGAAGAGCAATGGAAGATATTCAAGCATATTCGGAAGTGCATTGAATATACGAGAAACAAAACATCGAGACATTCGTAAAAATCATTGAATGACTCTAGAACACATCATCAAAGACACTTAAAAATCATTGAACGAACTTCGAAAATATTCGTATATTCGTAAATGCATTGAATATACGGAAACAAAACATCGAGACATTCGTAAAAATCATTGAATGACTCTAGAACACATCATCAAAGACACTCGTAAAAATCATTGAATGAACTCGAAAATATTCGGTATATTCAAATGCATTGAATATACGGAAACAAAACATCGAGACATTCGTAAAAATCATTGAATGACTCTAGAACACATCATCAAAGACATTCGTAAAAATCATTGAAGAACTTTGAAAAAATTCGAGTATATTCAAATGCATTGAATATACGAAATAAGACATCGAGATATTCGAAAAATCATTGAACGGACTCTAGAACACATCATCAAAGACACTCGAAAAATCATTGAACGAACTTTGAAAAAATTGAGCATATTCGTAAATGCATTGAATATACGAAACAAAACATCGAGACATTCGTAAAAATCATTGAATGACTCTAGAAAACATCATCAAAGACATTCAAAAATCATTGAATGAACTTTGAAAAGATTCGTATATTCGTAAATGCATTGAATATACAGGAAACGAAACATCAGAGACATTCAGAAGAATCATTGAACGGACTCTGGAACACATCATCGAAGACATTCAGAAAAATCATTGAATGAACTTTGGAAAAAAAGATTCGAGTATATTCGTAAACGCATTGAATATACGAGAAATAAGACATCGAGATATTCGAAAAATCATTGAACGGACTCGAACACATCATCAAAGACATTCGAAAAATCATTGAATGAACTTCGAAAAGATTCGTATATTCAGAAATGCATTGAATATACGGGAAACAAAACAACTATTTTGGTAGGTACCGAGTAAGTTGGACTTTGACTGCAAGGTAAGACATTGACTGTAACAAGACCTCGGGAAATGCAAATGATGATAAAACACTCTTATTATGCATGGTATATGAATTTTGTGATGCATGATATATGAATGATCTATGCATGTAGTATGTAATGCAAACGTTTATGACAACGGAGATTGACTCTTTTGTGGAGGTAAGATGGGAACTCTGATTCCTCAATACGGAGAACACTACCAACTCTGCTTGGAGAAAAAAATGTCTTGAGAAACACTTCTAACACACTTGTGAATTGTATTGAAATGATGATCCTTGGAGGAAGGACTACAACGATGCTTAAGGATTGCCCCAGATTAGCTGATTGTTGAGGATAAACCGATCATGGCTTCAACTCTTGAAATGACTGAGGGGAAAGGAGTGCCCCGGTATAAGTCTTGAAAACGCTCTTCTGATTAAAACAATTCTGATATTGACTTGCACTGAGCAACAAATCTTAAACTGATTCACAATAGATCTCGAAGATACTTTTCGATTAGGATCATTGACCAAGTTTCCTAACATTGACTTCCTTGATGATGAGGAAAACTTGTTTACAAGCAAAAATTGTTTATTCAAACATGGTAAATTTAATGCAAAGTTTATGCACAAGTTTTGAAATAAAAATCATTTTAAGAATGATGTAATTGCTGTATAAAAAATGGATCACTGGTTAAAACACAGTGGTTTAAAAATTTAAAAGTGAAAGAAAAGACAAAAGTATGGATATACCAAGACAATTGATTTGCAAAAGACCTTAGAGTCATATTACGCAACCTTGTCAGAGTATACTTTCAAAAGAAACCTGCTTCAATTAGGTCTTTGAGGGTTGTAACGTGGTCCGTTCACGCTTAAGAAACAAAGGATAAAGGCTCAAAATTTATTTGTACCGACCCAATCTTCGTGATGTTCTTCACCCCACGCCGCTTAACTCGATTGTGCATTTTAGTTCCAATTGATTTTGGATTCTACATCGATAGTGATGATGGCTCGAAGTTGATAGATTCTTGAAATAGCGTCACTTTTTTGCAACATTTGTTGTTTGAGGACTTTTGTCAACTCTTGTTTTGAATTTCGCCATCCCTAACTTTTGCCCGAACTGCTCCGCTTTAGATTACGGTCATGGATGCCCTAATTTTTTATATATATTTTGAAAGACAAAGGATCGCTTGACTTTTATGATTACGAGAACCATCATCATCACTTTTACTTGTATGACATCTTCGACACTTGATGTGTGTGAAGGAAGCTTGATTGAATACAACCTTTGTTGAAAGACGCCTGAATAAATGCACAACCGAGTTAAACCGAGAACTACCCCGCCTGTGTTAAAATTATGGGTTTTTTTCCAGATAGAAAGAAACTCCAACTTCTAGGCTCAAGGGTTGACAAAGTTTTAACTTCCTTATTTCTCCAAGGTTTAGGAATTGAAACAATGTCAGATATCATCAACAAAGTTTTATTCAAAGCATACCAACATCAATTATGGGTATCTTGTTTTATCATCCTCCTCCAATCTTTGCAAAATCAAGAGTTCGGTAAAGAAATTAAACATGGAAAATATATATTTTTGAAAGCGATAAATGTAGATGATTTGAATCAAAACAGTGCAATGCTCATTACATTAAAATTAACATGGAATTACAAACAAAGATTTGAAAGCAAAAGTTTAACATAAACAAAGGAAAATGCAAACAGAAAGAAACATGGCCTAGTGACTAATCGCCATAAGGATGAGTCATTCCGTCTAAACACCGCTTTAGGAGGTGACTTGGGATATTCTGACCCGTCTTCAGCCACTTTTTCCTGGCAACGGATTGTTGATAACATTTGGCAGAGGATCTCCGAAATTTATCTCCTTGCTTCTAACTAGCTCTCGAACTCTAGCCTTTAGTGGATAACAATTTTCCAAATCATGGCAGCCTCGATGGAACTCGAATGAAGATCACCCGAATCCGCCGGGAGAGGATCCGGAGGAGTTAGAGGCCTAGTTGTGATTAAACCTAGTTCAACCAAGTGAGGATATAATGCGTAAGTCATTGAATAGGGTCAAACCGAGTCCTACTCTGCATTTCGGTTCGATTTTGTTCAATACCGACCGAGGAAATTGAATTGGTTGAGCCTTAACAGAGGAGTGATAGCATCTACTCATGTTGGTCATAGTATTGAGGCTCACGGAGAGGTCTTCTTCTTTCAATTGAGACAACATTAGCTTCGACTTCTTTCTTCTTTTGAAGTTTCAAGGATTTCTTGGCACTAGTGGAGGATTCACCAAAGAATAGACACTTTTAGAAACACAGTCGAGGAAGATCTTTCGGGACGGACCTTTCATCACATGAGTAATCACCGAATGGTGTGGCTCTTGAGCTGGAGTGGCAAGGAAAATGCTATAGGAGTATCCACTACTTGTAGCAATCCTGAAGAGATGTCTTCTTTCAACAAGACTTGCAGGATTTCCAAGACTTGGCTCATCCGACCCTTCACCGGTCGACTTCCTCTTAATAGCTCTTGGTCTCGCTGAAGTTCCTCCATAGTTTTCTCGAACCATGCTTCAAATCCAGGTGTTGAGGAATCATTGACGGTAGACGACCAACCGAGAATGGAGATGATTTAAATGAGTGCTTCCGACAACTTGAATGTATGCATGAAATGTGCGATGATGCATTGAAATGTAATGCCATTAATGCGAATATATGATGAAATGAAATGTCACATATACAAATGGAATGCAACATAATAACAAGAATAAAGTTCATGTGGATGGTACGTAATCGTAACAACTTATTCGTGGGATCCTACGATAGGATGGCTCTAAGTTTTCTACCCAAATTCCATGGGATAGTTTTAAGGTTTTTTGCTAAATGTCTCTTGAGTCTCGTGATCCCCTTTAAACAAACACTATCATCATGAGAGGCCTACGTGGTAATAGTATTTGGAAAAGTATACCCCAAGAAACGGTTTAACGGATGCTCAAATCCAAAATTTGAGCTTGGTCCTGTTAGACAACATGAACAAACTTAGAGTTATAGGTCATTTGTCCAAAGATTGATGTCCCAGCTAACGCGGGCCAACAACCTCCTTAAAACAACCAACTCTAAGCCGGAGTCTTCGCTTCGGGCCAACAAGACAATGGAGTCAAGTGGACCTAGGCTACGCAACCCCTCTATTCCTAAAAGGTTACCTAGAAGCCTAGGTAGTGGGCTTATCTATGAATCAATAATCCCATCAAGGATTCCCACACAAAGGATATATAAACAAGATAATAAATAAAGCATAGAAAAATAAATAACAGAAACATAAACATAAGATAAAGTGCAAAGAAGAAAGTAAAATAAAACGATAAACACACAACCACACAATGAACTAAACTAGGGTTAACTCGCTCGAGAAAATGTCCCCAGTGAAGTCGCCAACTGAAGCAACTCGTTTTTTTTTTTTTTTTCAAAAATCATTTAAATGAATTTTCAAAAAAAACAACAATGAAATCGCCACCTAATTTTATTTGTTCTAAAAGAAGAACGGGAAAATATAGATAAAACCCACGAAAAAATGGATAAGACGGTCACGAAATTAAAAGATATAGGTTCGGAGTTGGTTATGCAAGGGGAAGGTATTAGCACCCCTTACATCCATCGTACTCGATGGTACCCATTTAGTTCAAAGTGTGGTTGTGTGTTAGTGTGAAAATTTTACGATCTTCTAAGTTTTGAAAAGAGAAAGAAAGGGAGAAATGTTTTTATTATTTTTGAGTTTGACACGGTTTCGAAACCGCGCCTCACGTATTCCGTCGCAATGGGAAAGTCAAAACTCCGTAGTTCTTCTAGAAAATAATTGTTTGTTGATTGATTTTAAATGAAAAGACAAGTCGTCATTTTTAAAGGAGAAGACTCGTCTAACGTCCACAAGGTGTGATAAAGAATAAAGGACTACGCACCAACATGAGGGAGGGTTTGAGAACACCTCTAATACTCAAGTGGAGAAGTCGAAAACCTTGGGAATAGAGGAAAGAACATTTCAATTATAAATGAATCATGTCTAATCTTGAAAATGGTTTGAAAGTAAATGGTGCTTGGAGCGCACAAAAGATATTGAATGTGTTGGAATTGATTTTAAATTGTGGATGACAAGTACCAAAACGTTGGGCTATCCTCTAACGATTCAATACTCGAGATTGGTGATTGAGGTCAACCGATCTTCTCTCATCCAAAATCTTTATTATGAAAAGAGTGAGGTGAAACAAAGTTCACTTTTATTAAGTGTATGGAATAAAGTATTTAAGTCATTGGGTTACCCTCTAATGGCCCAAATACTTTACATTTTAATTAAATCGTCGGATATCCTCTAACAATTTAATTAAATACCATGTTTTTTTTGTTTTAGAACATGGATTTGAAGTTTCTCAATTTATTGGGTTATCCTCTAATCAATTAGAAACTTCGATTTGTTTTAATCGTTGGGCTAACCTCTAACCATTAAAACAAATCTTATCCAAATGTTCTTTTTTGTAGAAAATTGATTTTTGAAAATAACTCGACGTTGGATCGAGGTTTGAGAAGAAGACTCGACGCTGGGTCGAGTTTTATTGAAAGTGTTTTAAACGCTTGGTGAATGGAGAAAGAATAGGATCGAGATAATTGTAAATAACAAATAAAATCGACAAAGCCCATACAAGGTGGCCAACCTAAGTATATAACAATTAAATTACATGTGTACTAGCAAAGTGGGCTAGTTCTACTAAGACGACTAATTTGAACAATTAATCGAAATAGGCTCACCGTAAGAAGGCCAGTGATCAAGCGCATGTGTGGTCATCGCGACGCTCGTAGCTTTGTCGACTTACGGTTTAAAATGATTTACAAATATTAGTTTTAAAAAGAATTTTTAGTTTTGTGTAAGATGTTAAATTAAAATAAAATAAATGTGCACTAGATAATTATTACAAGAATTGTTTTTTGGGAGAGGGTACATGAATTATAAATGGGATTAAACAGAAATAAAATGAAAAGCGGTAAATTATTTACAATGCATAAGGGATGGGATACATTTTTTTCCGAATAGGGATAAATTGAAATTAAAGAGGAAACGGTAAATTTAAAACAGAAATTAAATACGGTAAAACTTAAATATCGATGATTGTATCATTTGTATTTTAAAAGATTAATTAGAATAAACTATAGAAATTAATTCTAAGAAATTGACATACGAAGAAAGTTAGTATAATATAATTCGAATCTATTTACGAAATGAATAGATAAAGTATAATAATAAAAGTATGTATATAATATATTTACAATACTAAGCATAAGAAATAAAAATAATATGTATAAATATATTTACAGTATAAAATATAAAATAAAATAAAAATGCAAGTATATTGTATGTACATTATTAAATATTAAATAAAAATACTAATATGAATATTAAAATGCTAATGATAAAAGTTTAGGTATGCTAAAAGAAATTGAATATTCCGATCAATCCTGGATGTCTACACAAATAACAAACATATTAGTAGCATGAGTGATATAAAAATTAAAATGAAAGGCATTACGACAAAACGAACATGGTTAGTAATCGTAAGATGATAAAATCAATAAGAAAATTGTATAAACTATATACATGAGTGAAGGAATTTTCCAATAAGAAAAAAGAAAATAGTTAGTATTCAATGCCTCGTAAAAAATCAACATTGTATCACCGTGTTAAACACATTAGAATTAATGAACACAACGTAAACGTGTTTTTTTCCTCGCAAATGCAACAAAGAAACAACAATTCATATTGCAACATAAAATCGGATTCAAAGCAAACTCTAAATCCCAAAATCAATATCCCGGCAGCAACTCTACGCATCATTATACATTTCAAACCCCAACAATTAGAGCTGACAAAGTTATTGTCAACAATTATCTATCCATAATATTAATTAATGACCATTAGTAACATTATCATCACTCAAAAGACTCTCACAAAAGTCGTTACTAACCCGATCACAAATTGAACGAAAATCTCATGATGTACTTAACTTCTAATTACAATCAAAACAAAGTAAACCATTGCTTTCACATTTCATTTAAAACCTAATGCCGGAATAATGAAACCGATTTCAAGTACAAATGAGAAATTGAATTGAAAAGTGATAGGATAAATTTAGTTTCTATTTTTCTTATGATGTAAAAAGAAAACTCATGGAAACAAAGATAACTAATAGCTTTTCATTTTGTTATTTAGAAATTTGTCATGTGTTCTTTTCACAATATCACATGACATGGTTTTTAGCATATTAATCAATATTTTCCATCAAAACTTATTATGGATAAAACAACTTTCACCGCCTTGAAATAAAACAACCTCCCAATTCAATATCACTTTGTAGTAACACCGTAATCATAATCATTTTCAATTAAATTGAATCAAGATCATGATGTTATCATCATAGTTCAATACAAATTTTATTCACAGATCACAAAATAATCACACAAATTCGTAAATTAAATAAAAGTGAAGGTATTGAAGTTTACCGAACTATATCGAAACCAAGTCGCGGAATATCGTTGTTGTTCGCCGTGAGCTTGCTGTTGTTGTTGAAGTTGATGAGCAGCAGGCGGACGGAGTAACAGGGAGAAAGGCGGATACAGAGGATACGACCGTGAGGTTTGTGGCTGGAGGTTGGAGAAACAGGGTGCGGTGGAAGGAAAGCGGGTTTCACCGAGGAGAAGAAGATGAGTTTCTTTTTTTTGGTCAGCCACCCTGTTTCCCTTTTTCAATTTGGACCCATGTGTTTTTATCCGTTGCCCCCTTTGGCCTCTCACTGTTTGTTCAATTTTCGCCTCCCTGTTTTCAGATTTGGCTCCCTCCCTTGTCTCTATTATAACATACATATATATACTACAACATTAGGTTTAGGTAAATTTTTAAAAATACCAAAAATACCCTTTTTCATGAAATGGGCCACATAAATGGGTTGGATAAAAATTAATAAGCCCAAAAATATTTTGTTTGATTTTTTTTTGAGATAAAAATTTACACTTAAAATTGTTAAAATGGTAAAAGTTCGGACAATAAATTATCCGAAAAATAAAATGAGTAAATTAAAATAAATTACGAGTCTTGTAAATTAAAGAAAAATTATCTAAATGGTTAAAATTAAAATAAAATGATAATAAAAATACCCGATTTTAAAATACTTACAGCTTAAATACGAGTCTTCAAACTGTATTTAAAAATTAGGAGAACATATTTTCATGATCTACGCGACACGTAGATTCATAAAGCAAAGTAAAAATGAAAACTTGAAATAGTTTCTCCTCTAATTTTCACACAGTATCGAATTGCTTTTAACAGTCTGTTTATAAAATCGAAATATCGATATCATCGACATATAAATAATTTAAAAATCAATGCAATAAACAGAGAGAGAGGTAAAAATGCATGAAGTAACATAATAGGTATTTTACAACTAAAAACGATGCAAACATCAATTTAAACTGACTTTTGGTCAATTCAAATACGACGATATGATGCATAAAGGAGTGAATGACTGTTTTTTATAATTTTAAATATAATGCAAGTAGAAAAAAATAGGGTAAAATTGGGTGCAACACTAATCATGTTTAGAAGTTGCCCAGAGTTAATTAGCACCTTGAAACACAAGTTTTGGCTGAGTTTTGATGCACTTGAGGTCACACTTCCTTCGTGCACACATCTTGCACGATTTCGCTCCAAATCTCACAATTTCTTCTCATTCTCATCACCATACACTTTTCTATAAATAGAGGACCATTCCTCACTCATTTCCTCAAGCTTGGATAGCCAGAAAATCGCTGCCAAGTTCTCTCCAAACCTCACACTTATGCAACTTCGAATTTGTGTTTAGACCACTTCAAGTTTGAAATTAACCCTTGATTCTTTTCCTTGAGCCTCACCAAGCTACTGTAACAAGAATCGCACCTTGAAGCTTCCCGAATTGTTCTATCTAAGTCCAGCCAGAGATCCGAAAGTGAACTTTGTTTAGGTAGGAATCTCCATCAAACCTTGTAAACAAAGCATCATTTCATTCTCCTCATCTCTCGATCCTTGTGATCTTCACCATTTGTCTTTTCATCAAGTATTGATTGAGAATTTCATCAAAATCCTATTCTCTATTCTTTGAGTTTTTCCAATTTCTTCACCAATTTAAATAAATTTTCGTGAGCATGTGGTTGAGATCGTCTTGAAGAGATGAGTTCAAGGATACCACTCATGATTATTGATTTTACAATTTGAGAAACGAGTATGGATAATGGTTGGAGGTTGAAGACGACCTACGTGTCTTTCTTCAACCAATGAGAGCTTGACATGTAATTTTTTTTAATTGGATCCGTGTGTTGGTTGTATCATGCTAGAGCCCTGGATCCGACACTTTTATAAGTCAAGATCGATCCAACGTGGTGACATGATTTCTTGTTTTATTTTTAAATTTTTAATCCGTGTGAATACTGTGGAGGTCCATATCAAGCACAGCTGCGGTGATCCTTTATATATGCTTACTCACGCGTTTTGACTTATGATCAGATGATTCACATTTTTTTGCCTTTTATTTTATTTTTCCGATTTTATATTTTTAAATGTTTTAAACTCCAAAAATCATATAAAATTCATTTTGACTAAAATTATGAAAAATTCAAAAAATATTTAAATATAATCTTTTGAATTTTAATTTTTTCATAATTTTATTTTCATATTTGATATTTTTGTGATTTTTCTCTTTATTTAATATTTTAATTGTTTTAAAATATATTTTGACATTTTACTCATTTTATTTTTATTTCGATTTTACTATTTTTTTTGCCAATTTTGGGTTATTTCACCTTTTATTTTATTTTCTAAAAGTATTTTCTCGACTTTAAAAATTCTAAAATTTTCTCAACACTTGTGACCTCTCAGTAAACTTTATGTAATTTTCGGGAATTTTGTTTTGATGAAAAAATACTATTCATGTATTTCGTCAATAAAGTCCAATTAAATAATCTAATTTCAAAGTTACTTATAATCCTTTTATTTGATTTTTATTTTCATTTTATTTTGTCGACTTTTGAATTTTCTTTGGAGTTACAAATTTCCTCAACATCAATGGAATTTGGGTGTTGATAGTCTCTCGACCATATCCACCAAGAAAGTTGATTGATTTTGATGAAGTCGATCAATAAATTCATCCGATGCAAAATAAACTTGGAAATTATTTCTTCTTCCTCATCTTATTTTTCTTTTGTCCGACTCTGAAAATGATCAATTGGTGGCATGAACTTTAATGTTCAAACATAAGCCCCAAAAGATGGCTCGAGCTTTGATTTTGGTTCAACACTTGTGGCGCGGTGGTCGTGTTAATTTCTAATCAAGCTTCCGCAAGCTTCCACTAATCTTGTCCATTTGAAATTCCCAATCATCTTTGATCAAGTGATGTGATAATTCCGTAACCGTGATATACTTGACAAAAAGCAATTGAAACTTGTCGTGTGGTCGTGTTGATTCTATCAAGCTTCTAGCAAGTCTTCATGCACAAGTTTCAAGATGGTCACCTTGCTGACGACTAATTACTAACAATTCGATGATATACTTGACAAGTTTCAAGACGGTCATCTTGCTAATCTTTATTAATTGCCTTTTATTTTCCGCTCTTACTTTTCCGCATTTCTTTTATGATCTTTACTATTACGCACTTTACTTTTAGCATTTACATTTCATGTCATTTTTTTTCTTTGCTCACTATAGCACTTTATTTTCTCATTATTTTGAATTTGCTCACTTGAGCTTTATTTTCCTTTTCCAAAATACCTAATAATTCAACTTAAACATAAAAGACTTCTAATTGGACTTGGTTACTATCCTTATGCTCGAGTTTGATCTTTGGACATAGGATTAGGACCCTACCTCGCCTTGGAGATTTCTATGCCCTTGGTGTTACTCTGTCTTGTCTGGTTATTATCTTTGTATGCATGTTATTCCGTTATACTCGATTAAGAGTGGATTTCCTCGAAATACAACAGTTACTCTGGCCGTTTTTCTTAAGATAAGAGTTCATCCTAAGGCATTGATGGATCAGAAGTTTGTTTTTTTTGTCTGGTTATTTGTTGCTTATGTGGTAATCCAAAGGATGGGATGTGGTATTGGCTCTTGATGTCAAGTACTAATTTTCTCACCCGGTTAGATCTTTTTTTTCCCTTACCTTTTACTTTATGCACTTCGGTTAGCCTCTTCATCTCCTCCCCATTCTTTAATTTTCAAAATCTTCCCTCTTTTTCAAAGAATTCTTGTTTTCCAAACTTGAACCGCTTTCATAAAAAACTTGGACTTAGGTCCATGTATTTTCAAACTTCTTTTTCTTAAAAAACTTTCAATTCATTTAATAATACTTTGACTCAATATTTTATTAAGAATAAAAACACCTAACCTCGTTCAAACTTTTTATGCTCTTTGTAGCTTTTCAAACAAACTGTAATACGGTGGAAGAACTGACTTTTTTGTTTTGCGATTTATCACAAATGTGCGGATAGCAAGAGTCGACCGACTTTTCTTTTATCCAATTAAGGGAAGGAGAAAAGAACAGAAAAGACCTCCGTTAGATTCTCCGACTATGGGAGGCGTTATGGAAAGGTGTTAGCACCTTTCCATCCGTAGTTATCTACGGATCTTAATTGCTTAGCTTAATTTATAAATTGCTTTTGTGTGTGTTTGAAAATTAGTTTTGAAAAGGCATTTCGCTGACTTCGTAATGATTCTCACGAAATGTATATAAGTGTTTGGAAATTATTTGTTTAGAGAAGACTTTGTAATGATTCACGGAATGTATACAAAGTGTTTGAAAAGATTTGAAAAGCGTGAGGTGTAAAAATATTTTGATAGAACAAGCAAAAGAGACTTATTACTTACTCGTAACGGTCAAGCTTCCGTGTTATTTTGCTTTCCTTTAGAATAAGGCTATCCATACCATTAGTTGGTAGGTAATCTTATTCTGGATGTAAAGGGACATTCAAGGTACATCGGATGGTCATGAAGGCAACATGTAAGGATACCTTAGCATATTCGTAGGACGATCATCACTTTCGTAGGCAACAATCGAGGGACGAGGTCATATATTCGAGGCAACAATCGTAGGCAACAATCGAGGTCATCGAGGGACAATGATCTTTGTATCAAGGGACTATGATGATATATTTGTAAGCTGCCTTTGCTAAGATATCCCCATGTTCGAGGGACATGACCATTGTTCATAAGGAAACAAGAGAGGATACCCTAAGGTGGGTGCATGTGTGAAAAGTGTGTTGTATTCAAATATTTATCTTGTGTTAGAAGTGATCTATATCGGTTGATTTTAATCTTGCCACACGCCTAGATACTAGTTGTTAAATATGTGCGTAAAGTAAATCATGGAAAGTAAAATACAGAAGTAAAGGTCCCACGCTATTACATGGCTTGGGAAGATACATATATATATAGAGAAAGTAAAGGCAAAATTTAAAGTGCGTAAAGTAAATCCTACGCTATTACATGATAAAGAATTTGCAACTGTAACACGGTGGGAGAATTGACTTGTTTGTTTTGCATTTTATCGCAAATGTTGCGGATAGCAAGAGTCGTCACCGACTTTTCTTTTATCCAATGGAAAGCGAAAAGAATGAAAAGACCTTGTTAGATTCTGAGTAAGGGAGTTGGTTATAAAAAGGGAAGGTATTAGCACCCTTTCCATTCGTAGTTATCTACGGGTTCTTAATTGCTTTAGCTCACTTTAAATTTCTTTTTCTTGTGTGTGTGTGTTTGAAAAGATTTTTGAAAAGGCATTTCGCTTTGACTATGTAATGATTCACCGTAATGTATATGAAGTGTTTGGAAATGTTTTGTTTTGGAAAAGGACTTTGCAATGATTCACGCTGGAATGTATACAAAGTGTTTTGAAAAAAGTGTGAGGTGTAAAAATAATGTTTTAATTGAGCAAGAAAAAGAGACTTATTACCTACTCGTAACGGTCAAGCCGTGTTATTTTTATTTCCTTTAGAACAACACTATCCATACCATTAGTTGGTAGGTAACCCTATTCGTTGGATGTGAGGACATTCAAGGGACATTGGATGGTCATAGAAGGCAACTGTAGGAGTATCCTAGAACATCTGTAGGACGACCATCACTTTCGTGAGGCAACAAAAGAGGACTAGATCATGTATTCGCTTTGGCAACATCGAGGACTGTGATGATATTTCATATGCAATCGCAAAGATAACCCCACATTCGAGGGACTTGACCATTTATAAGGCAACGAGAGAATACCTGGGTGCATGTGTGAAAAGAGTGTATTGTTTTGATATTTATCTTGTATTAGTGGTCTAGATTGATTTTATCTTGCCATACACGCCTAATTACTAGCAGCTTTAATAGGTGCGAAAGAATTGGAAATATAAAGGGTCATACGTTATTACATGGCTTGGGCATACATAATAGAGGCGAAAGTAAAGTGCGGAAAGTAAAATCCTACGCTATTACTTGATAAAAAATTTGCAACCTATACATCCTTTCTAGAATTTAAAATGCAAGAAAAAATAAATAGTAGAAAAGAGAAACTAGTCCTAATATTTTTGGTGTTTTTGAAATTAGAGTTTATGTGAAAAAAAACAAACTAGATCTAGTTGATTTTAATTAATTAATTTAAAAAGAGAATTATTAGTGAATACTAACCTAAATTAATTAATTAAATTAGATAAAAGAAAATATTAGTGAAAGTTATCTAATTAACCCTAAATTAATTAACTTTATTACTAATTAAATTAATTAATTATAAAAAAAGGAAAATAAGCAAAATATAAAAAAAAACAAAACAAAGCAAAAGAGAGCCTCGGCAGAGCTATCCCGTGTCGGAGCTCGGAGGTATCGTTGTCGGAGGCACCCAGTCGGAGCCGGGTTTCTAGTGTCGAGGCGCCCAGCTGGAGCTCTATGGGTTCCGTGTCGAAGGGTCCGTGCTGAGCTCTTGAGACTCGATCTGGGGCATCCAGGCCGGAGCCTGGGACTTCTCATCTAGGGCCATCCAAGTTGGAGCCTGGAGGATTCTCAGACTAGGGAGACCCGTGGCACTTCTCGGCTGGCGAGGCCCGCAAGGTGAGCTCGGTGTTGGGATGCCCAAGTTGGCACTCGAGGCGCCTTCCGAGATCCGGAAACCTACAAAATAAATAATAAAGACAAAGGAAAAAGGTGGGGTTTGAACCCACGACCGAGAGAGAATGACATAGTGCAAGAAGGTGAAACGATGGGGTGATACATCCATTCATCTTTCCGAACCCATAAATAGGTAGGGTTATTAGCCTCGAGTCAAGCACCTAACGGTGATCCCGCCATCTTCCGATTGGTATCAATCATCAACTATAGGACCCTATGATCACGATGGTAAGGTTTGTTTGTCCTAAAACAGCCTGTATCATAGAATACGAGTCTTCGCTAAGTTCATTCCCTAACAATGGCATCTAGTGATTTATACGTCAAAACTTGTGGAGGATGGATCAAACCTGTTCTAAAAGACTTCATGAACATATTAGCATGGTTAAATATCATGTAATCAGAATAAAATGCAAAATACGATTTCAAGAAAGTATGAAAACGGATGCTTATGAATGGCACGATTCAGCATGCTTTTTGGCCATGGATAATGATCCATTCTTACCCTACTATACTCGTGAACAAGAATCAATGCTTGAAGCACCGAAATCTAGAAGTTGGAATACGATTTGGCCAACTTTGAGAAAATTTTGAGAATTTTTAGGGTTTGTGAGAAGCTTGGCTGCACGTGTAAGGGTTGTGTCCAAAGATCTTTTTGTCTTGTAAGAGTGTTAGGTATTTATAGGAGAGTTGAATTAGGTCAAGGCATTAAGAGAAAATATTCTCCATAAATGGAGAATATTTGATTTGAAAATTTGCACAAAATCTTTCCAATCTTGATCAATGTCTTCCTCAATCTTCTTGCACAATATTGACAAACAGAAGTGACTCATCTTGGACCCCAAGTCATGCAAATATCATACCCATCTTGCCTTATCTTTTATTTTTGCATTTTATTTAATTAAATTTGAATTTAAGTTATTTTAATACAAAAATAAATAAATAAAAGATAGAGGCATGGTATGCAGATAGTGGTCATGGATAATCTCATGATCAAGTTTAAATCATAAAATCTTAGGCCCATTTGGAAATTTTCTGCTAGGTATTTTTCAGCACCTCCTCAAAAATGCTCAACTTGCACAATTTGTATCTTGCTCAATTTTAAACATTTTGAGTGTTCTTGGACTTTTAGAAAGCTCAAGATGTCTTCTAAACATCCTGTTGGTTTCATCTTCATTGAGTTTCCATGCTCATGCATACTTCTTTGCAAAAGATGACTTTTGTTGACTTTTCTAGAAGGACCTGTAATATCTTGATCCATATCTTTCAAATGAAGCATTTTCTACCCAAGCTTGTGAGACATTAAGTTGTAGAGAATTGAATTCTTCAAAATGAGCTTTGTGGAGAAATTTCTATGAAGTATGTGAAATTTATGCTTGGTTAAAGCTCGTGACTTTGTCTATAGCCCTAATTTGAAACTTTGACTTTGATCGATCTTGACTTTTCTTGATGAATCATGATCAACCCTTGATCTAATGATGAATATCACTTCAAAATATTGATGTTGACCAAAAATTATGAAGTTTGACCGTATGTTGACCATAATTGACTTTTGTCTAATGTAGTTGATTTTCACTATCCGAGCAATTGGGTGAGCAAATTTGACTTGTAAGGCTTGGAACTAGATATAGTGATCCCTGGAACATAGGATGAGGTATGATGACCACTTGAAGCATTAGAAGTCCATCTTGACTTGAGAATGGCAAAACCCTAGCTTGGATTGATTGTTAGAGGGTTTGTTCGTCAACCCTTGTGAAATCTTGTGAATTGCCTTGAGAAATGGGAGGGAAAATTTTGGGGTATAACAACCCATACAACCTTTCTAGAATTTAAATGCGGAATAATAAATAAGCAATCGTAATAATAAGAAAATGTTAGTGAAAATGTTCGGAAATTAGTAGAAAAGGTTTTAGATTAGCAATCCTAATTATTAGAAAAGAAATTATTTTTGGAGATTTTTGTGATTGATTTTAATGAAAGAAAAACCTAATTCTAATTAATTAGTATTTAATTAGAAAAATGATTTAAATGAAAAGAAAATGCTTTTGTGTCAAAAATTAAATAAAGGTTTTTGAACCTAAATCTAAAATTAAACATTTTTTAGAGTTTTAGAAAATAGTTTAAAACATAATTGAAAAGAGAATAAATTAGTTAAAAAGAAAATAAATAAAATGAAAAAAAATGATTTTTGTCAGAACTTCTGACTAAGTTCGTCCCAAAACTTCTGGCTCACTCTTTCCGTAACTGAAGTCGTCATCGCTCCCTGCCGTAACTCGACCCTATATGGAAGTTCCTTCTAGAACTTCGAAACCTATTTTCTAGAACTTTAGAACTCGACGGAAAGCTCTCCTAACTTCGAAACCTGCTTTCCGTAACTTCGGGGCTGTACGGAAGTTCCTTCCAGAACTTTTGGAAACCTATTTCCAGAACTTCTGGAGGCATGTATGGAAGTTCCTTCCAACTTTTGAAACTCGCTTTTCCGTAACTTCCGAAGCTCGTATGTTACCCGATAAATGGGAAATATGTTAGAAAAGTAAGGAAAGAAGGGTGGCGCTGGGATGAACCCTACTCCTAAGATCATACGCGTGCTGCCTTAACCAACTGAGCCAGCCTGCAATTGTGTTAGGCATATGAAACAAAAAGATTAGCGAAATTATTTTCTGGATATGAAAAAACGCGCCAAGAACATTGTCGTCCCCATTTAAATTTCCCAGGCTTTTACCTACGGACGCTTCCGTTGCTAAAGCCTATAGTGACGGTTTTGTCCATCACTACAACACCTGCAAATTTCCAGAATTCACAATACACAATATAAATTTATATGGAAGGCATGGTTCGATTGTAAATTATCCCCTGAACATGAATATGTCCTTGGACTGGTCCAATTTTGCCTATTCGGGAAATCCCTAATTCAAGCTCATGAAACTCTAACAATGGTGTAGCTCGATCCCCGTGATCTAAACTCAACGACAAGCAGATAGCTTGCAAACATCATTCTAAGCATGAACAAACAATCGAAACAGGTTAAATATGCATGTATGATCAAAATCGAATTTGAAAAATAAGTGTGTAAACCGTGACTATAATTTTACAACTCTGGATGTATTGCTTGCTTATGAATATCTGGAATCGATCAGAGGAACACCAGGAATATGTTGCAAGGCTTAGAATGGTCGAACGATGAAAACCTGGCTGCTAGGTAACTTGAATGCCACAGCTGAGGTTTAGGTTAGGTTCTTCAAAAAAAATCCATCTTCGTGGTTTAGAAACCTTCTCAATATATAGAGGACGGATTAGGTTAAGAATTATGAAGGAATTATATGTTAATCAATGAGAAAATATTTGATTTGGAGAAACCAAATATTTCCTTTTTGGATCAATTTCAATCAATTCTCTTCCAATCTCAATAATTTCAAATTGACAAATGATGGCTTGCTGGACCTCAAGAATGAGAGAAAATCAACCTTGCACTTAATGTTTTGATTTTATATCTTTTATTTTAATTAAATTGGTTTTAAATGAATAAAAATCCAAAATAAATAAAAATAAAAGATAAAAGGCGTGGCCTTAGGCTTGGAGGTTCTAATTCAGATAAGAAGCAAGTTTGAACCAATAAAAGTTAGGCCCATTTAGAAAAAAAAAATTGATTTTTTCAACTATTTCTCTTCATGCACCTCCTCAAAATGCTCAACTTGTACAATTCATATCTTGCTCAATTTTCCACTTTTTTTTAGTGTTCTTGGAATTTTTAGAAATCTCAAGATGTCCTAGAAACAACCCTTTTGGTTTCATTTTCATTGAAGTTTCCATGCTCATGAACACTTCTTTGCAAAAAGATGACTTTTTGTTGACTTATAAAAGGACCTGTAATATTTTGATCCATAACCCAAATGAAGCATTTTAGCCAAAGCAGAGACATGAAGATGTAGAGAATTGAATTCCTTCAAAATGAGCTTTGTGGAAAATTTTGATAAAGTATGTGAAAGTTATGCCTGGTCAAAGTTCTGTTGACTTTTGGCTGCAAAACCCTAATTTAGAAACTTTGACGTTTGACCAAATCTTGACTTTTCTTGAGGAATCATGATCAACCCTTGATCAAATGATGACTATTACTTCAAAATATTGATGTTGACCAAAAATTATGAAGTTTGATTGTATGTTGATCACAATTGACTTTTTGTCCAATACAACTGATTTTCAAACATTTGAGCAATTGAATGAGCAAATTTGACTTGTAAGGCTTGAAACTTGACATGGTGATCCCTTGAAGCATATGATGTGGTATGATGACAACTTGAAGCATTTGAACCATTTTGACTTGAGAGTAGCAGTAACCCTAGTTGGATTGATTGCTAGAAGAAGGATTGTTCGTTAACCTTGTGAAACTCTAAGTATGGAGACGGAATTGTCTCGAGAAGTAGGAGGGAAATTTTGGGGTATAACAGTTGCCCCTGCTTAATCTTCTGCACCGAAGGGTTAGATAGGTATGCTCGCTTTCGTGACCAAGGTAGAAGATGATTGAACACCGAGGACACCAAATTTGCACTACCGCTACAATGGAATGGATCAAGTAGTTGATGATACCGAATGGGCTTATAGATGCCATTTGGAGAAGCCGATACAGAGAGTGAGCTACACGCTAGACTCTGAGATTCGCTCTTTGGATGAAAGAGAAACTCGAGATGGCTTAAAGATGCCATCCGGAGAGACGAAGAAGTGTAGTCGGAGATGGGCTTCAGATGCCATCCGGGGCGTGATAAAAGAGAGGGTCGTAATGCTTGTCTCGCCATTTCCGAGATGAATATTTGTCAGATGTAGATAGTTTTCCGCCTTGTTTCGTGTGTTAATCCATGACCTATTGTTTGAAACATTTGTACGATCGCTCGATAGTTCTCCCGCCTTGTTTCTGTATTAATCTTTGACCTTCCGCTTGGGGAAAAAGATTTTACCCGCTGGGAAATAAATCTGACAGATATGTTAGTCCTATGTAGATTATGATGCATGAGTGTATGACAATGTTATGATTTTTATGAATAATGTATGAATACGTGTTGCAGTATTTCAAAACATATCCATCTTCAAGAAGATAGAACTTTCTCACCGGAGATTGATCTCCTGGGATGGTTGTGAAAACCCCGAATGGGAATACGAGAGATGTGAATTCCTCCGATGCACCATCCGACCAAGTTTCGAGTCCGGATATTGCCGTTGTTGGGGAATGATAATCTCGAGAGATACCTAATGAGGACGAAGACCTTGTTGGAGGCGATGTGATATGGAATAACTCACATCGCTTGAGATCGATGTACTTGGTTGATGTGTTACCGCCGGGGACAATGTAACATGATGACTGAGAACATAGATATGCCCCGATGATCATTACCGTGACTAATGTGATGGTTGATAGATCACCGTCGACCAACGTGATGAGGTTGATGATCATCGTCGGGACCAACGTGATGAAGATGAAGTCGATAAAAGTCGACAGGATCACCGCCGTGGACTAACATAATGAAGTCAAGCCGATGAAGTCGATAGATCACCGCTCGGACCAACGTGATGAAGATTGCTGATAGTTGATAGTGATCAACGCTCGTGGACCAACGTGATGAAGATGGTTGATAGATCACCGCCTGGGACTAACGTGATGGTTGGGTTGGAACACTGTTAGTAAAGAGATGATAATGTAATACTTAGTCGGGAGAATATTTGTTCAGTAGAGAGCGATGGCTTCATGGGATTGTAAAGATTATTTCCCGAGTATTTCGTGAAAGTGACTCATGGGGACGTATTGCGATTTAGTCGCCATCTCAATTCCTGAGCCCGGTAGTAATCGCTATTTCGTTGTTAAGTTGATCAACTCGATTTCACGCCATTCGAATCTTGAAGTTGATAGTAATGTAGTCTTATAAGTAGTGATCATAGTCGCACGCTTAAATCTCTAACTTTGCCTAGACCGCCTGGTTTTAGTATACCGATACTCATGCAAGTCACTTTTCGTGTTTTCGACTCACGGGTGTACATTTTTGTATATATGTCCCACTTTTGCCCAACCCTTTTGGTCTGTCAGACACCCTTATTTTGCCTAGGTCAATCAACCTAATGTGTCTCGCTTATGCGTAGTATTTTTGACTATGTCTACGCTCACAGTGCGGAAGTCTTCGTCAGTCTGCATGATGTAATACTTGAACTGACTTTGGATTTTGTATCCAAATGCGCGATAGCAAGAGTCGCCAACGACTTTTATTTTATCCAACCATGGAAGGTAAAAGTACGTAAAAAGACCTTCGTTAGATTCTGAGGTGAGAAGGTTATGGTGAAGGTATTAGCACTCTTTCCATCCGTAGTTATCTACTGCTCTTAGTTGCTCTAGATCACTTTAAAATTGTGCTTTCAGTGTGTTTGGAAAATGTTTTGAAAAGGCATTTCGCTTCGCTTTTGTAATGATTCATGTAGGAATGTATACAAAGTATTCGAAATGTTTCGCTTGAAAAGAGTTGAACTTTGAAAAGTGTGAGGTGAAAAGTATTTTGATGAGCAAGCAACTAAAAGTCTTATTACCTACTCGAATGGTCGTTTCGTGTTGTTTTACTTTCCTCAGAATAGCGCTATCCATACCATTAGTTGGCAGGTAACCTCATTCATCGGATAAATGGACATCTGGCACATCTGACGGGTCATGTAGTAACTGTAGGAAGTATCCTAGCACATTCGCCGGACTATCATCATTTTTCGTGAGGGAACAATCGAGGTCAAGATCATGTATTCAAGGCTAACGCGGGTCTTATGATCTTTGTAACGGGGCTACGTGACGATTTGTTTCAAGGCAATCTGCTAGGATACCCTACGCTCGAGGACATGACCATTTAATCGAAAAGGCAACGAGAGAGAATTACCTGGGTGAAGCATGATATAGTGTTGATCTGTATATTTTATCTTGCAAATTAGAGTGAGCTATGTTCAATTTTATCTTGCCATACACGCCTTAGTTACTAACAACTTATAGGTGCGGAAATTAAATGCGAATGTAAAAAGGAAAGATAAATGTCCACTTATTACATGGTTGGGGATGTATATAATTTAAACTAAAATATAAAACCTAATTTAAACTATTACATCCCATGAGCAATTACATTATTGGAAAAATAAACGATAGAAGAAAACGTCTAATCTGAACAACCTGAAAGAACGGAAATTTGAAAATGCGAGACGAATCGAATAAGAGAAAAATGTTAGAAAATGCAAATTTTTAAATGGAAAAAATATGACATATCGGAAATAGTATTAATATGTTAAAATAATTTTGGGATTTTTGGATGCAATTTAATAATTAAAATGAATTAAAAGCTTTGAATGCAAAATTATGAATAAAATAAATATGCATGCAAATTGTATTTTTTAATTTTATAAATTAAATAAAGGTTTTTAAATAAATGCAAAAGAAAAATAAATTTTGATGGTTTAATGCATATAAAATATGAAATTAATTAAATAACATGCAAATATTAAATAAATATGAAAAATATGAAAAATAAGAAAAAAGTTTGTTAGGAAGAAAAAGATGAAACCGTTCCGGCATGACTCGATCCCGTGACCTTTAGCATCTTTCCAAAACCAAGCTCTTAATCCGCACCACTTGACATTCAAGGCCAGAAAACAAAAGCAACTGGTTTTAAGCAAATGCTTGTTAACGATTTTAAGTCGGATACGCCGCCAAAGTTCGGCCCAACAACTTATGAAGGAGCTTAATCAAGACGCCATCGTGCCACGCAATCCTCGCTCGAGTCAACGAGAATGACGCCGTGAGCCCTAGTCTGGCCGCCTTCTCCTACCGTCGATTTCTAACTCAAAATACGACATAAACAAGAAAGAAGGACCTTATCCCTAAATCGACTA